>JAUOBV010053311.1:0-14598 GCA_032360425.1 Rubia occidens
CATGCACAACATTTGCGATGAAATCTGTGTTATGCTTATGAACGATGAAGTGTTGTACAAAGAAGGAATGGTGGAACATCGCAAGTTGAAGTCTGACTTGGAGGGGAAGGCGGAGACTCCCGACGAGCTGAGCAAGGATTTTGTTTCTGGAATTGGAAGAGTTTGTGGGAGGAAATCCGTTGGCGTTCTGCAAACTGAAGGAGCGGGACCTCAAATCTGGGATAAGCCAGATGCGGACTCGGTGAAGGATCCGGTAGATAGGCGTGGTCGTGGCAGGGGTCAATTGAAAATGAAGGTGTCTACCTTTGACCGTATTTCAGGAGTACCTCGAGGATGAGGACGGAGAGACAGGGGTAAGGGAAGAGTGACTCTCGGTTCGACTCCCATTATGAGGAACGTAGCATCACCGGTATAATGGTCTTACTAAATACTTTTTTTCCACTCAGTTCTTGTACAAGCATGGAGTTTCCATTACCTCAATTTATGAACATCTTCAAATGTCATGTGCATCAAACATTTTTTGGTCACTTTGATGCGAGTGGAGGTAGTATGCATGATGGTGATGATGGAGTACGTGGCCTTACAGATGCAACAATGGGAATTGCGTTATTCAGCTTTCTGCAACGTCCCAAATAATGGTAATTGTACGCTTTGATGTGGGATTAACGTAATTGAAATTATTGTTGCTGCAGAAGATCTCTTCATTACCTTTACCGCATTTGTTTTGCTTGGTGTCTATTTAGGCCATTGGGGTGATAGTTAATTGCCACGTGTAGGTATATATTCTGGGCTTATGGGAAACCTGATAGGCCCATTGGGGTGTGTAGGATAGGGCTGATTAGGCCGGTTTGTGATGGTGGAAATTTGGGACATTAAGTTTATGGCCATTTTGTTTTGGATCCTTGCAATCAGATAATTGCACTATCAATTCAGGATTGGAATTAATTCCACCATCAATTCAAGTACACTGCATATTAGGGGGTGTTACTAATTGCATGTTCAGTTGCTTGTTACACGGAATTTTTAACACGTGAGTAATGGTCTGGTTAGCATAGGTGACCGAATGTTATTGAAATTGAGAAAAACAAAGTCTAGAAAATGAATTACGAAATCCGTTGTTCATTCTAAATTTTTTTTAGGGTTCATCGAAACATGAAGTTATGGTCATTGTAATAAATGTACTCACAACGGTTAAAAGTAGTGCAGTCAACAATATTTCGTAATCCAATTGATTGTTTACGTTCCAATTCCTGACTCCCAAGTCCTTTTCTTGTCCCTCATTTACCAAAATTATGTCCGCCTACGGCAATTTGAGGTGCTTGCGCCTTACATTGGGCTCAACCTCTGCAGATACAAACAAGAACAATTAATTAAGCGGCCTTTAATACAAATACATATTGTAAATTGTAACATATTGGATATCTATTAATATAAGAATGCATGGAATGAAATGAAATGAAATCTATCTTGGTCGTTAGTAAATTATTTTATCTTAATACATATCAAATGCATGATATATGTACTACCATGTTATGTGTCTTCAGAAAATAAACTGTCCAAGTATTCAATATCGTTTTTTATAGAACGAATGTTTATTTTAATGGAAATCTGTAAATACACCCAAAGTCGAATGATACATCATGGGTAATCTATGTTTCAGTGTCAACTTCCGTTCATTTTACTATTACAAGGAATTTAATTTGACATGTTATACTATGAACTGGCTGAAGTATTTTACAACTTGGAGTGCCATTACTGAATGCATTAACGTACTCAAATCCCCAAACCGCATTCCATTATTAGGCTCTTTCTAGAACGTGAGAGCAATTTGGGAAGACAAACTCTTGCAGTTTGGTTGATTGCTTCAGGAGTTTTGAATGTATGAACATTCAGTACTGGATTGTTGTATGAATAATACAACAGTTGCTGGTTTCTTATTCTTTTTGAGATTTCTAATTTGTCAAATAATCGAAGTCGGTTTCAAAAATCGGAATTAGTGTAAGAGTGTATTAATCTACCTCAGTTATGATTTTCTTTGTTGCCCTAAATCTACACTTTTCCATAACAAACTCTCCATCTTACTATTTTCCTTTTTCTATCCCTCTCGCTTCCCCTCTAAATACTGTTCTTATAACGTTAGAGTATAGGACTCTGTATTTTATCATGTTTACGTTAGGCTAAGTAATTTTGAATACGATTATTTTATACGGTTAATTAGACGGTCTGAACACATGTTTAATGCTTGTATTGGATGGAATGCCCTAGACTATTGGTTTGTTTGTGGTGTAGTTATACACTATTTACGTACTTCATTATAATAATAATGCCATTAACAAAACCAAATCCGTTAGTAAAGGAAAGACAAGTTCCACTTCATAATAACGTTTGACATTAACCACAGGATCATATTCGCAGTAGGTTCTAGCGGCTGTGAAACTGAAAGTGTAGCAGAAAGTATGTTTGTCATGGTTGCACAATATGAGTAAGAACTCACATCTACCTTTTTGACAAACGACTAGGGAGAAGCAGAGTTGTGGTAGTTTCGGGTGAAGCCTTCCGGGTCCTGTAGGTACTCTGTTGTCCTAGCAAGCATTACACGCTGCATTCTAGCAATCTCAGCGTCAACCTTCAGCTGAGAAGTGGAAGAAAAAATACTTTGTCAGGCATAGATTTATGGAAGGTAGTTGTATGTGTTTCATTGTGTAGTTGATATAAACTAGTCCTTACCTTTCTAATGTGAAAGATGAGATCTATTTCGTTAGAAGCCTCCATACAAGCTTTGTGCGCACCTTCCTACACTTGTACGGAACGATTCAACTCAGTGTACAGATTGGTGTTATGTTGAAAAGAATAATAGGGAATATCAGACGGCTCAACCTTGTGGGATGCTAGGAGTATATCCGCTTCCTCGTCGCGGCAATGAACATCTGCTCTATGAAGGGCTTCGTCTTTAGCTGTGATGGAGAATGTATTTTCATCATTTCAAATTGTTAGTTAGCAAATGATTCACATAAAGCTGAAGCATAAGTATGTATTTTCCAGAGATTAGAGCGTCCTCAACGTTCCTCATCTTCTCCATTTTCTTGCTAGATTCACTGGATCCACCATTGAGAGATGTTCGAGGATAGTTTCCTGGAGCTGTAATGTTTCCTTTCGTAGTTGACTTAATGAAAATGAGAAGAGGTAAGGAGTATGGAAGAAGGTTGGACCAGGAGGGTGTTTTGAGGAGATAAGGCCTCTCGATGGGACTATACGGCTTTAGTCACATCAGTCCCATTGTTTGAAGCGGGTGGCCGAACCATACCAGTCCCTTTGCAGATTTAGGGAGATTAAGTTCAGTTTCACTTATGAGGAGAACGATAAATCCATAATTGTTAGGAACCGGTTAGCATAATGGCCTTCACATTATGATGAGAAGCCCGAGGTTACTGGTTTTAACCAAGCGTAGTAATATTTACTCCGTCCCATGTTATTAAGCCTATGTAGGCCCTATCCAGTTCAGCTAAAACGGATCTAAGTTTAGTTGAGCTAAATTTATCATGGTTGAGAAGAGTTGAGAAGAGCTGAGTTGAGTTGGTTGGCGCTGAGATGAATTGAGAAGAGTTCAGAAGCGTTGAGAAGAGCTTCGAAGAGTTCAAAAGAGCTGAATTGAACTGAACCGAGTTAAACTTAACTGAAATGAATCAAATTGATTGAATGAAGTGAACTGAATTGGAAAAAATGAACCGTACCATATCAAAACTGAATTGAACTTAACTGAATGACAATTAACTGAACTAAACTGAATAACACTTAACTGAACTAAGAAAAGTTAAAAGAAGACGAAGATTAAATTATATTACATATGAATAATAAATAAATATTTATTAATAATAAATTATGATATAATTAATAGTGCATGTGAACTTTTATCGACCTATAATATGCTTCCATAACTTAGACTAGTAATTAATAATTTAGTTAGAATTTATCAATATATTAATTGTAAATATGTTAAATACAATCAGTTAAGTTATTTCATTATATTACCTATTAAATATAGTAATAAATTTAAGAGCCCGACTCTTGAAAGACGATCTTTCCATAAGTCATGGAAAAACCAAGGTTTAAAATACAAATTAAAAGAAATAAAGATAAAATTTTTGGTTTGCATGAATCAAGTTTTAAACTTTATAACTACTACACGTTGCATAAAAAATTTAATATTACAACTAAAACCTATTACCTTTTATTATTTTAATTAAACCCCATCTTTCCATAAAACTATGAAAAGACGGTTTTTTCCAAGACTTTTCCTTAATTTAATATTTAATAATTAAAAATAAATCATGATATAAATAATAGCATCCAAAATAAATATTTTATTTAAAAATTTAATACATAATATAAATTTTATGATATAAATATTGAATTCGAACTCTAACATTATCGAGTTTGTAGTGAAATGATTTTTTAAAAATAAAATTGCAAACCTTACACAAACCATATAACAAATTTAATACTAATATTATGTTTACTTCTTGGGATATGGTGGAGACATTTCTTCCCAAATTTCAAACAGGGACGTACATTTTTCCTCAAAATTTAGAGGTGTTGCTTTATCAGCATTTACCAACGTTCATTTCTTCCCAACTTCCAGACATTAATGTGTTGTCTTATGTGCATCTACCAACATTCATTCATTCATTTCTTCCTCTCTTTAAAGCGTTTCTCCGTCTTTCCAACATTCATTTCTTATCTGGATTTACTAACATTCACTTAATTGTCAAACACATTAATTTTTCAATTTGTTAATATTTAAAAATACAATATATTAATTGTAAATATGTTAAACACAATCAATTCCGTTGATTGGAGCTGAAAAGAGCTGAGTTGAGAAGAACTGAGAGGAGTTGAGAGGAGCTGAGAAGAGTTGAGACAAGCTGAGAAGAGTTGAGAGGAGTTGAGTAGAGTTGAGAGGGGTTGAGAAGAGTTGAGAGGAGCTGAGATGAGTTGTTGGAGCTGAGATGAATTGACATGAGCTGAGAACAGTAGAGAAGAGCTTAAATGAACTGAGATGAACTGAGAAGAGGTGAGAAAAGTTGAGCTGAGATTATTGAAGGAGAAATAAGATGAACTTTTCCAAGATCTTCAAATATCATGTTTGGCCAGAAATATCTCTTCCTACATACAACAATTTCGTATAACAATTTGATATTTAGAACATAGTAGATCCTAAGGTGAATCTAACAATATCTCATAGTATATATTTATTCTATACTGCATATTAGTTTTATGTTTAGGGTCAAAGTCAATTCAGGATATAGTTAATAGGCCGATCATTAGTTGAATCATGTTCTGTTACATTAAGTCTATTTAAGTATGTCCAAGATCAGTTCGTTGGCCTTGATTTGACTACATGTTTGTTTTGATGTAATTCGATGAATTTTTATTAATATTTATTTCACTTTGCCTGGGCCAGCTGCCCCCGCAATGCTGGTATAGAGTGTGTTTTACAGTAGCAGCAAATCACGAAGCTCGGCTCAGATCATCTGAACCTATACCCGCTGTCTTGACCTCATCTCTCTTCAAATCATTCCGAAACCTCCCTTCACAGTTGTTCTTATCTTTTCTAAATTAAGCTCTTCCCAACTCCAATCACCTCTACTCATGTCGAGTTATGTTACAGCATATGGTTCCGAAGCAATATAGTGTAATTTCCTTTTTGCAGGGTGTTTTATTGATTACGAACAACAAATTTATAGTAACTATTTTTAGGTAGTTTTGAATTATTTTGGTCTCTACAATTATGAATAACATGTAACACCTGGGTTCCTCTCCAAAATGGAGTATCTACCTTTCCAAGGGCTTCAATTTGCACGCGAGAGCGTGACTATCTCAAGCAACCTGCAACGCTGGCTAACAAGAAGTTGATATTCATAAAGTATATGCTGGAGAAGTAAATCACATGTAATTTTTATTGTTTCCATATTTAGTATTATTTAGTAAACTGATATAGACAATCAGAATGTAACTATGAAATTTGCAGTAGGAAGGATGAAGAATATCTTCGTAGGTACTTAATTTCATATTGAAGTATCATATGATAGTCTATCAGTGGATTGAGAAAATGAACATGAAGAACCGCACATGCAATAAATTAGCTGTGAAGGAGAACAAAGTTTTGAAATTAAATTGTAGCAATGTTTTCACCTACTCTCTCCCTATTAGCAGTAACAATTTGAGAACATTGTAAACAACTACAACTAACATTAAACACACTCCCAATCAATTCAATTAAATTACCAAAGACCACTAAGATTTTTCATTGCGTGTTTCAACCTTACTATCAGCCAATCACATTGATTCCGCCACCCCACGACCTCCTGTTGGAAATAAGCAGAATTTAATTACGTCCTCTAATTGAGTCCATCCCCAAAATTAACCACGCCCATGTTTCTTTCACCTTCCTCACAGTGCAAGGCAGTCAACACCTACCTTCAAACAGAACCGTAACACAGTCATGAGAAGGAGAAAACCATCCAACAAATTTTCGAAGAAGGAGATTTGATTGAAAGGCGGAGAAAAGCCAGTAGGTTGCCTATGAGATGTTTTGCTTTCTTTTCAGCGCTGCCCCCACTGTGTTCAGTACTTTAGTTCTCGTGTTCAACTACTTTTCTCACACACATGGCTGCCGCCAATATGAAGGTCTACCGGGAGTACAAACTGGCAATTACCGTGCTCAAACATGGGGATGTAACGTTACCTCCATTCACTCAAAATTGTTAATTTTTAATTTTTCCATAACCACCCCCAGAGAATGATTAAACTAAATTTTATGACTGCTCAGATGGAAGGATACGTCGGGTGCCTGGAGAAGATAAAGGACATCAAGGAGGTTTCTCTAATTCACAAGGTTTGATGTTTCTCATTTTTTCATAATTTAGATATATTTCAGAGTCCTTCTGATCATGATATCGTCTGTTGGGGTGTTTTGTTTTTCGTATTCCGCCAGATGGGTTGGCGCGTTACCAGTTTGTATGTAGAAGGTGACAGGGCAGCTGAAACTCTTGCGGAGGCAGAGCACACTAGGCAGGTCAGTCTTGGGAACGCTGCAAGTAGCTCGGAACATGACTGACCTTCATTCCATGTTTTCTCGTGGAGGTCTTCTTCATTTTCTAACTTTTTATTTCCTCTACTTCACTTATCCTGCAATCAAAGTAAATATTTTCAAAAACAACCTCTGTTTCATGATTTTTTTAATTCAGTACCGTACGATTTATATTTTGTAGAGATTTCTTTCTTTTTGTTAGTGACTACCACTTTTGGCGCACAAATTAGCGCCATTTTTTTCAATGTTTGGTCACTCCCTTTCCTGCCATTTCTACTGCCATAAGAGTAATTCATTTTCCTGCAACAATTTTCCGCGCCCTATCAAAAAAGTGAGTAAACTATGGAGAATTACATTAGTTTCCTAGACTATATATAACACCATCGAAGCACTAAAACAACACCCCAGTGAACTCGATGTTGCTTCTTCCATTTTTCATCCTTTCCCACATTTGGAATATTTACTGGCGGGTTCATGTCTTCTTGCTAGAAACAAACATTCCGAAAATGGAAATCTCCTGTTTCGGACCACCCCCTGTTTGTAGAAATTTCACCCAATGCCTTGCATACCTTATTCGAAGAGATGAGCACACGGTACTATGGAATGAAGGGAAAGATTCATGAACTTTTTAACATAATAATTTCAAAGGATGGTGGGTCAAATCTGAAACAATTCCTTGTTGGAAAACCACCACTAGTCACCCTGACTGGCATATATGATGGGGAAATATTCGCAAGTCATGCACCGGCACCGAGTGTCGGTGCACGAAAGAAGTTGTGCCTGGAGACTCCCTTACCGGTGAAGTCATTTACTGGAGAAGAATACACACCCACATACATGCGGTAATGTCATTCTCGTGTTCATGTAATATTATCTTGCTTGCTCTGCTATTTCCTTTCATGATGTCTAGCGCAAATTTGTAAACCTTCCATCACGCCCTTCTATTTTCTATAAAATAATTGTATCCATGGTGTGTTAGTGTAGAGTTACTTGAATTGGTTGACCGGCTGACCACTACTTTATATTTCCTGCGGGGACATTTGTGCATGAAACATGTGTTACGTCATGGCTGGAGTTATTATTCAATGCCCGAGGAAAGAACCAGGTTCGTACCGATATGACCGAATTAACAGGAAAACTGAACTACTACGCGCAAATTGGACCTGAATCTATTTTTACATGACAGAACTCTAGCCGGGAACTGATTTTGACCCGAGAAATGTTGACCTGTACCTAAGCCTGTCCTCGTCAAATTCAACCGAGTACACGAATATGACCGGATAATATTCATACGAACCTGACCCGAATGACACGTATCCCATATTTACCTAAAGTCAATCTGACCAGAAGTATATTGACCACGAACCCAATTCAACATATTACGAATCAACAATATCTTCCATACTCGTAACTTATTAAAAATGGATTGCATCATAGAAAGTCAATTAACATGTAATACGGAACAAAGTCAATTTGATTTTGAGTCGAACTAAAATTTTCTTTCAACATATTTACTACAATGAAGTGGGGTTTTCATAAATGTAGCTTCGAGGGTCTTTTTCAAAGTATTGTTGATAATTTTAAAATAAATACAATCGTAGCAGCTTCAATGGTGTTAGATAATTTGTTTCCCTATTTTGTACTTGTTTAATGTTTTTACAACTTCAAAACAAGCACACAACACTGTTTGTCTAATAATTTTACAAATTTGTTATTATGGAATCGGTTAAGCCATACCAAACCAAGCCTTCTGATCCATCCGTCCCGTTACTATTGGCCTATTTATTTTGTTCACGGTCCGCACGGATCATGTTTTACCGTCAATATCTCTTGCCACATATATAATGTTTGCAAAAAAAACAATTGATATTCAGAAAATGGATGTATAGATTACTCTAACAATATCTCCATTATATTTTTAGTATGCATATACTCATTTATATTTAGCGTCAAAGTTTATCAAGTTTGCTTTTGAAAAAATAAATAGGCCAACAATGCAGGGAAGGAGGCAATATACGATAAACAAGTTGCTTGTCACAGCCTACACTGGTGTATGTCAATGAACAGGTGTACCGTTCTCCGTAATCAGTCTATCCGCTATAATTAACTTGGTAAATATATTGGAGTAAAGTCATCATTACTAATAGGAACCTCTATACTTCCTAATGTGAACCGCTATTACTGTTGAGCACATTCCGATAAACAAAGCGTGTCTTGGATATCGCACAATTGTTAAGCCAGTAAGGCTTCTTCTCACACAGTTTCGTTTCGAAGAATAGTTATTCTATGTCTTTTCCACATTTTAAGCTACCTTCAGATCCCAGAAGTGCATAAAGTATTTGCTGTAATAAAACATTCCCGCACAATTTACCTTCGTCACTTTACCCCGTCATCATACTTTCCGAACCTGTACATAAATTTTTGGAGAGAAAACATGAACTCCAATGCAAATGATTCTTCTAAGATGCATGACGATCTCTTGGTCGAAATTGCCATCAAACTTCTTCTACTATACAATTTCATGGCGACGAGAGGCGTCTGCCGTAGTTGGCATACAGCTTTCCCAAGGAGCTATTTCATGGTATGCAACCCTCCGTTGTTAATGGTTCCTCAGATTGATGATGGGGAAGACATTGTTTTTTATGTCCGATCAAAAGGAAGGTTCCTCATGGTTCTTCAAGTTTTCATCTTATGGTAGTTTTAACATGTAGTAGACTGGCTCTATAGAGATCTCAGGAAGCCACTTGGAATTATGTTACATCGCCGGCCCAATGTTGCACACTTTGTTTCCATAATGGTATATTATATGAGGTCTCCTGGTCAGAGGAAAGCGGTGGGATTTGGCATTGTAACACGTTTCTGTTAAATTATGATGAGGATAACATCTTCATCGCTAAGTTGCCTCCTATGTACTACGATGTTGCCATTTCGGATATGCATTTGGTCAGAACAACAGATGAGAGGTTTCTTTTTGTCAAGGGTGTGTATGATTTAATGCCAGGCAAATTTCAAATATATGAAATAGATTTGGACAACCAGCAATGTATTTGGATTGGGAGTTTGGGAAAATACACTCTTTTCTTGGGTAATAATTTGGCCTTCATGGTGGCGGTGTCATCTGCTCCGGAAGGAATATTGAGGCCCAACTATGTGTACCTCATAGGACCATCTGTGGTGAGCCATTTCCTGGCTACCGAATCCGGTTCCCGTCTGTCCACTTTTGAGATTGAAGGCTGTAGAATAGAGCCATTAGATGATAGTAACACTGATCCCCTATTAGATGGGTTTCAGTCTTTGTGGATCGATATGTCTCATAGTTAGTCTCTTGTTCGTAAAATTTGACTACTTTCAGTTCACTACCTCAGGTGGTGCAATTGAGTGTTCACATGTTATATATCTGTTTTGCTTTCTGGTTAATGAAATTGTTCTGTATAAGCGTTATACTCATTGTTATAGCGACCGCCCACATGTTACACCAACATGTTTATTTAATTCGAAGACCATTCATACGTTCTGCTTGTATTGCAATTATCGTAACTTACGATACTAACACGTAGAGAACATATTATATGTTAGCAAATGTTATATGTGAAACTCCCTTTCGTGGGAAAATCCATATTTTGTTGTCGAGAATGTGGCAATGGAAATCATGGGACAATGCATCCTTTGTAATAGCGAAGGAGGTGTGTTAGTTGTGCTAGAAAATAGGAGAATCATATTCAGCATATTTTTGTTTAAATGAGGTTTCTATGGATGGTGGAGAGGTTGTTTTAAAGGGTATTGATGTTTCCTATTCCTATGCTTATTAATTTGTTTCCAGCCTTTTAAACTTTGAATGTGTATTTACAGTTTTGATAATCATTATTCATTTCCATTTGCCGAAGTAGTTTCCCCCCACTTTCCAACGGTTAAATTCTTCACATTAATGCCTCTATATTAATTGAAATATTAGCTTCGTCACTCTGCCTTCCTCACTGCCTGATTTTCCATTTGGCTATCTTCTGTTGATCATTTCTGAAAATGGCATCCGATTGCTCCTTCTTATCAGCTGAGATGATCTTGGAAATTTCTTTCCACCTCCTCCTGCTCTGTGATTTTCTCTCAATGTGGGGCGTATGCCAATTTTGGTGCAACGCAGTAGATAGGATATCATTTGGTGGTCGTAAGCTGCCTATGTTGATGAGTACGAAGGTCCCTGACGGTGCTGAGCATTGTTTCTTCTATCTGCCGAGGAGAACAAATTTGATGAGGCTACATCTTCCGCAACTTGAAGGAAGAAAGTGAATTAAGGTATGTTACATATGTTAACTTGTATTAGAGTTAGGTGAGGGATTTTTATTCAACCCGTACACACATACAAGAATGGAACTCCCTCACTATTATGATTATTTACGCGACCGTGGTTACTACAGTAGGAAGGGTGCACTATCAGTTAACCCAGGTTCTGCTCCTAGTTTCTGTCTAATGGTTCTTTTTCTGGATGGAACTTTAGGATTATATAAATTAGTTGATCATACTTAGTATAGAATAGACGCTGGTGTAGAATTTCTTGAAGTAACTTTCTTCAACGGTAGATTTTACACCGTTTCTAAAGCCAACGGAGGTGTTACAACAGTTTGGTACTGTGATCCCTTCAGTGCAGATTTTGATGTGGTTCATGTACTGGTTGCTAACATTCCTGGGTATTGTAATGAATTTTACCTTGCTGAGTTTTATTTGGCCACATCTTCCAATAGAAGACTTGTTTTTTTAAGGGTTCGGAAATGTGTTGCAGAAACTTCTTTTGATATGTTTAAGTTATACGTGGACAATAGGGAATTTAGGGTGATCCATAGGTTGGGATTAGATTCATTTTTTAGGTAACAATGTAGCTTTTATGCTGGATTCATCTTCAGCTCCCCCGGGTACATTGAGGCCGAACTCCGTGTACTTTACCGGTCAATTAATGCATGAACTTTTCTGGGGTAATGAAGAGAGGTATGCTTCCACGTATGCGCTTGAAGATGGAACGATGGAGGTGTTAGATCCTAGCCTTTCTGGTCGTTCCGCATATGGGTACGAGTCGCTATAGATTATTATTTCTTGTGATTAGTTTTATGTATTTGCAGTTTACGTTGTAATCAGAATATTTCATTAATAAACAATTTTTGGACAATGTATTGGGTTTCCTTTGGAATGCATTGAGTATCAGTAACAACATGCTGATTTACAAATACTAAATGTTCGTCCGTAAGGATGGAAAAAAATGGAAATAGGATTACTAACTTTAAAAATTCATCCTCACGGTTGTAGAATACAAAATTAGGTAATTTATTAAAAATTAAATAGGCCAAAAGAAAAATACTTCCATGGACCGGGGAGAAAAGTCACACTTACTTTTCAAAATTTAGATTACATAAAAATTTTCCTTAAATAAATATTATTATAAATGTTTAATAAAAACTTCATTCGAGTTCTTCAAATCATCCTAATATCATTTTTCTAAATATCATTTCAAAAATGACATCAGTAAATGGAGTTAGACATATTAATGGTTAAACATAAACATCCAAGGTTTTTTGAAAAATAACCGTGTCATTTTTGTTGGAATGGAGAGAGTATATTTAACATAATTACAGATGATTATGAGGTTCATTTGCCACATGGTACGTAACCCATGCCTATTAGGAGTCCCTTTCGGAGAAGATTTTCTCTCTCAAACTCATCCACGTGGAGTAGTAGAATAGTCGACAAGTATTGAGCTGAGAGAATTCTTCTGTAGGACGGGGTCCCGGAAGACTTCCATTCAACATAATTTCAAGCTTAGAATACTACGAATTGAAGTAGCGATGCATAACTTCAACCTCCTCTTTTGTCACTATTGAATGACTGTCTTGTTGTTTTCATTTATGACATTAAGTATAACAGCAATTCATAAAAATAAAATAAGTAATATTTGTGTAAGGGTTCATCGCAAAATTACGTAATACAAAATTTCACATTTGAATACATCTTTTGGGATCCACCAGCATGTCTACTGTACACACATTATCAGATTACTCATCAATAATTAACTGCACCGATGCCAGTAACTTTTGGAGGTGTTAACCGAATGCCTTTTTTCAGATACTGGTGGTATGGGATGACAGCTCCTTAGAGGGACTAACCTGTCTTTGGCATACCGGAAATAGCTTTTACGAATTCAGTGGAAGCAATAGAAATGCTCCTTCTCAACTTCGTGCAGGAAACATCTAAGGCTTACCCAGCAAAAGTGTGGAAAAACTCAGAAAAAAATTGACACCTTATGCACTCAAGGATTAGATATAGAAGTATATAAATGAATATCATAGTCAAATGCATAAACCGTATCAAGCATTAGAAAAACCTGATCAGAGACTCCTTAAAGAGTATCACAATTGAAATAAGGCCATGGGAATCCCTCGTGTAATTAAACATATCTAGTTTAATTAATGGGAGTAACAATTACGAGTTAACTGGTTCATAACCAGATTTCAACTTCAAGTCAAAAGACATGAAATTTAATAACCTCATTCCATTGAGCACCATAATCGTCAGTGTCACATACAACAATATTCCCACCCTCCAGAAGAGGTGAACCATGACATACCGTAGTACATATTACAATATAGTGCGTGGGAGAATAAATAGTTTAGGAAGAAAACATACGCATGTTGTGAGTCTTCCGACGTCATCATCCAGTGGCATAGCATTAGGAAATTCCAGTGGAATAAACCCACTTTGGTTCCTCGTTGCACATGTCGATCTGCCAGTAGCAGAGGCATCATTTAATCCACATTACCGCCTATCAATACTTCGCCAATGCTCAGTGGGAATTGACGTCCGTTTCTAAGAAAACATGTGAAACCACCACGTTGGTACAAAGAATATCGTTTCTTCACTGTTTCAGTTTCCCAATGCTGGTGAAGTGGGAGTTCAATCGGATATGTAATTCTTGGGATAGGAAAACGGTAAAAATGCAGTAATGGAATCACCAGACATGCATTTACCGCTCTAAATTTATTGGAATGCCTGACTCTACTAACAGTTCCACATAACTTTTCATCACGAATCCACACCAATCAAAACTTGAAATATTATCTACGTCTTCTAAAACACTATCTGTAAATCTACAGTGTTACGCGAAATTGGAGCCAGGAAATATGCCACTGTGAACATGAAAAAAACACACTTAAACTCGGAAGTTATTCTATGGTGAATAAATTAGGGATGGCAACATATAAATCTCTCACAGTAATGGTGCCATCATTCCTAGCTTAATTTTGAATCCTCCTCTTCGTAATTGAATTGTCCTGTCCAACGACACCCCTTCGTAATTCTTTGTGACTAACCTCCATAACAGGTTTATCAGATATCAGAAGCTAAAACATATCATATATGTCATTTCTATCCAGTGGGTACATGCCTGATACTGAAAGTCAACAAACCACAAACCCAGTCTCGTGGACTGCTGCAATTTGAGATGGCTTCAACTTTTTTTAGAACCTCAA
>JAUOBV010053415.1:3356-13848 GCA_032360425.1 Rubia occidens
TATCTACACATGTTGTGGAAGTTGGAGGCAATCTTACAAGACGAAGAAAAAGATGATGTGGCTATATTTGGTGGATTCCCTCATCGATGCAGTTTTAGGGTTTAATGATATGGTAGTATGTATGGCTATACAAGTGTTATTTGATTAATGTATGACATTATCTTCTTTTTAGCAATTTCTACTTTATTTTGGTGATATTCTAGCTTTTTTTAGTGTAAGGGTGAACTATCATAGACGTGTTTGTTCATATATTAATATTAGTGAAGTTCTTTTAATATGTGAGGTTCTAATGTTTGTAGCATGTTATGTTCGTAGGTTGAATTGTTACCAAGATATTTTTGAACTAAATGTGATACTTGGTTGCAATGAATTGAGAATTCATAAGGTAGTGCACCTTTGTTTTTGGGAAGGTTTATTTGGGAGTGATGGTTTGTGATATCTCGGGGATATATGGGTTTATTAGTTATGTGGATAGGTATGGCAGAAATATCAAGTATGTGGGTTGGAAGATTTATTGGGCATGTGATAAACTGTCACATGTAGAGGATTTGGAAAGTTTTCTTTGGTTGGTGGTGGTGCAAATTTAGTTTATTCTTCTTAAACGATGTCTTAAAAATCTTCGTGCTTACTGTAAATATTCTTAGTTATTTGATGTTTTTATGTCTTATTTAAATTTCACTACTAACTTTGTTTATTGTTGTGTGATTTCTTATGTGCTCTTAGCATTATTCGCAGTGAAATTTGCTAGGTTAGGGGCTGAGGTGAAGGATGCAAGGTATCCTTTTTCTATGTGTGCGAGGCTTACAGGCACTGGAGGAAACCAATGCGAGGGAGCTATTCAAACTTGTGGTGCTTAAAGTGGGAAAGAAATTTGGGTACTCATTTGAAGGAATTGTGAAGGAGTAATTCCTTCCTGAGTTCATTTATAGGGTGGAGTAGGTGTAGTGGGGAAATGGGCGACCATTTTTACCCTTAAGCTTACCCTACTTGATGACGAGGATGCTACCCCAATTACTTCTTCTTGAATCTTACATTGTATTCAACGATGACTTTTGATGAGATGTGAATTTGATATTTTCTTAGCACAGTTAACACCATTTTTACATTGTTTTGTTGGTGGTTAATGAGACAATATTTTTCTATGTTTTCTTATGGAATTTACCTTCACTTTTTATATATTTTTGTTGGTGTTTAAACAGTTATATTTATGAGTGTTTTCATGATAAAGGGTTAAACCCACGTTTTAGTTATTTGCATTAACTCTTCCATTTTGTGATACATTTGTGACTTGATAGGATTTTTCCTCCAAGATCTGGTCTATTTAATTTTGCGAGATTAGATGAAGATCATCATTGGATAAGTTTATTCGCAAGTATGGTTGTGGACATAAGGTCAATCGAAAGGTCGGTAGTCGAATGCCATTGGATATAATGGTAGAGGATCAAAGAAGTTGGGAGAAAAAGAATGC
The DNA here is from genome assembly GCA_032360425.1 of Rubia occidens. Taxonomy (NCBI): domain Eukaryota; kingdom Viridiplantae; phylum Streptophyta; class Magnoliopsida; order Gentianales; family Rubiaceae; genus Rubia; species Rubia occidens. Next base: position 4,825 of record JAUOBV010053415.1, read on the forward strand.
CAAAAAGTGCTAATGTTCAAGTATAATCAGAAATGTTCATAAGGAACGCACTGTGCCAATTATCATAGACCGTGCTAGTCAAGTTTCCCAAAATTGCATGTCATAAAAGATGGACCGTGTAATCCTACACGGTCCACGTAAATTCGGAAGAGGATGAACACGGCTCATGGGATGGACTGTGTAATCCTACATTATCTATACCTGCTCAAGTCACCCAAAACATGGTCTGGGAGGGTGAACAATGTAATCCCACATGGGCGGCCCCCAAAACCCTTGGCATGGTATGTGTCATTTTGTTAACCAGGGTTTCAACCAGCGGGTAAAAATTGACACCCTCTTCCGATTATATGTGGGAACCTTATCCTTAGGATAATAGAAGGGAGACGGATCTGACATCTTTTCAAACATTGTTTCTCTTTTTCTTCATTCATTTCATTGAATTTCTGGCTTCCAAATCCATTTATGCTATGGTTTTGATTATGGTAGTTTGGACTTAGTATCTTGGGGATATTTGTAAGCGTATTTGACCATTAACTTGTGGCTCTCTTGGTTCGTTTACTTTATGCTATTGTTATCATTGTTACTTAGTCTTAAATTATTATGATTTTGAATGTTTGATGCTAGTGTGTTCAACTAATTGATTCCATTGAGTTATTTAGCACTAGGCAAGGGAATAAACCCGAGAGTATTTTATCTTTTTGTTAAGTTTGGTCAAAGGGCAGTGAGAAGGTTGCGTTTATGAGTGACCACTATACATTATTGTTAATTCTTTGGGTTAATTAGGCTAGAGGACTTAATTGAATTAGGCTATGAAAGATAAGGAGTGAACTGACCACATATTGTCGTGGCATTATATAAATCTTGATGGGGTTGTAGTCTAGTTCCAAAAGTCACATCTCTTATTTGTAGTAAACTAGTGCGGATAAAATTCTAGTGAGCAGTCAGTGAGATACTAATACTCTAAGTGGCACAAGATGGGCTTAGAGTGGGTGTTCCCAATGGATGTCCCGGTGAGTCATTCTACTCCCGTGTTTAATTTACTGAATGATGTCTGGTTTATTAACCACGAAAGTGAGGACTAGAGAGGATCAGTGATTTTAGCGTCCTTCTAGCTATAAAGGATAAAGGTGAGAGTTTGACGAGGGGACAGAACCGATTTATTACTCATCGTGGGAGTTCCCGATGAATCAACCTCTCCAAATTGGGTGATAGTGCATAAAGTAATCAAATTATAATTATGTGAATAGGAGTCGAGGATTGAGTCCCAATGATTCCGATCAACTTATTTTGAGAGAATGGCTTATTTTGAAAGTTGTGGGATCAACTTCTGATTTTCCCTAAAAAATAAATTATGCTTTTAAAATAAGTATTTTGATAGAAAATATTTCCCCTAATGATTCCGATCATACTGATGAGAATAAATAGAATACAAAGGTAGACTAGTACTAGTATAACTCTAACCTAGTCAGCAATAATATATCTTATCTAATCATTAACTTGACTTAATCTAACACCCTCTCCCTGAAGCGAAACGTCGGATGCTCACCGACACACAACTTGGACCTGTAAACTCAAACATTGGACAAGAGAGCCCCTTGGTTAAGTTGTCTGCAATCTAAAGAGATATAGGAACATGAGCAACTCGCAGCTTTCCGGAGGCAACCAACTCTCGGACAAAGTGAGAGTCGACGTCGATGTACTTTTCCTGCTTGTGAGCTACTGGCATCTGAACCAAGAAGATAGTGTTATTGTTTTTGTATAACAACAATAGAGAACGATACAAAGGAACTCAAAGATCATAGAGCAAGTGTGTCAGCAAAACTACCTCTAAGGTGGTGTTGGCTAGAGCTCGATACTCAGACTCAGTGTTGGAACAAGAAATAGTGTGTTGTTTCTTGGCACTCCAGGAAATAAGGTCACCTCCAAGAAAAATAGCATATTTATAGGTGGATGGACAAGTCTACAGACAGCGAGCCCAGTCAGCACAGAATACCCCAACACCTTGGGAGAACTGGCAGAACAAAAGGTGAAACTAAAGTTAAGTGTACCTCGAACATAGCCCAGTATCCGTGTAACAGCAGCAAAATGGTCATCTCTAGGGACCTGGAGATACTGGCTGACAGTGTTGACCGAGAAGGCCAAGTCTATACGAGTGATGATCAGGTATTGAAGGGCCCCAAGTAGTGAACAATACAGCATTGGATTCCTGAATGGTGGACTGGTTGAATTGTGCAACTAAGAACCTGGAACAAATAGTGTAGAAACTAGTGCAGTATCAAACATTCTAGCACGAGTGAGAATGTCTTGAGAATACTTTCTTGATCCAAAAGTAAGCCCAATAAAGTAGGCAAAACTTCCAATCTAAGAAAGTAGTAAAATGTGCCTAAGTCATTGATTGAAAAATCCCAATGTGTCCGGTCAATGAACAGACGAAGAAGAGTCGAATGGTTACCTGTCATAATGATGTCGTCGACATACACCAGAAGATATAGTAACGATGATCCCCGCAAAAAAACAAATAGAGAAGTATCAGCTGAGCTACACTGAAATCCAAGTTGAGTAAAATAAGTGTGGAATCTAGTGTCAATTGAGCTACACTGAAATCCATGCTCGAGGGGCTTGCCTTAGACCATAAATGGCCTTCCACAAGCGACATGCATAATCTGGATGAACAAGGTCCTTATATCCAACGGGTTACTTCATATAAACTAGAGCATCGAGGACGCTATTAAGAAAGACATTCTTGACATCCAGCTGATGAAGTGGCCAGGAATGCATAGTAGCAATGGCGAGAACTGTCCGAAAAGTGAAGGCTTTGACCATAGGACTGAACGTGTGATCAAAGTCAGAACTTGGAATCTCAGAGAAACCCTAAGCTACAAGGTAATCCTTATAGCGATCAATCGTGCTATCAAGATTAAGCTTCAGCCAATAGACCCATTTAGATCTAACAATGTTGACATCCAATGGGGGAGGAACTAAATCCCAGGTGTGTTGACCGCGAAGAGATGTTATCTCCTTATCCATATAAGAAACCCAAGCTAGATCCTGAAGAGCGAAGCAAAAATCAGTGGGTTCAAACTGAGCAAGAAGAGCCTCCATAAGTCTATGAGCAAATATATTCGAATAATACCTACACTAAATAGTTCCACTCATTGATCGAGTGTCCATGCGATGAGTGCAGGCCCTAGGAGAAGAGGCTGGAGGAGTAGAACCGGCTGAGGAGACTAGTGAAGAAGCAACCAAGCTAGTCGGGGACTGAACAAGTAGACAGGTCGGTGGTGAGGTAAGGGGCGCCGGTTGAGGTGGTGGTGTCGGATGAGTGTGACAAATAGAGCATGAAGCCGAAGAAGGAGGTGTAGAAACTAGCAGTGGAGGAGGAGGAGCGCTCTCAAGATCAATAAATGCTGAGACATCCATAAGTGACAGTGGAGAAGCAATCCATGAAGCTGTGGAAGAAACAAAAGGAAAATACTCATCAAAACGAGCGTTACAAGTAATATAGACCTTTACTGTAGCATAATTAAGGCATCGAAAACCTTTACACTGGGAGCCAATTTATGCTCAGCAAATGGTCAAACAAATGGAAATACCCGACATCCAAAAAGATGAAAATTTGAGTAGATGGGGTCATGACCATAAAGAAGCCCATAAGGAGCAGCACCATGTAAAACTGGAGTCGGTAGACGATTTATTATGTAAGCTTTTGTGGCAAAGGCATCATCCCAGTGGGAAATGGGCATGTGCAAATGGAACAACATTGTGAGGGCCATTTACGTGACGTTTCTATGTTTGTGCTCTGCTCGTTCGTTTTTCTCCAGAGTGTACAAGCAAGATATCTGGTGGTGAATTCCTTTAGAGGCAAAATGGGACAGTACCCGAGTATTAATGAACTTCGTACCACCATCACTCTCAAATACCTTAATATTGGATGAAATTTGATTCTCAACTAGTGCCTCAAACTGCAAGTATGTGTCAACAAAATCCAACTTTCGACGAAGTGGAAATAGCCAAGTAAAGCGAGAATAATCATATGTAAATAAGGCATAATATGAAAATTTATTCAATGATAAAACTGGGGAAGAACCCCAAAAATTAAATGTATCAAATCAAGTACGTGTGCATCAAGTTTATGTTTCTCAACAAATGCCAATCATTGACCTTTCGCCATAACACATGAGGTGCAGGTATGTGGTTTAGGCAATAATAAAGAAACTGAAAGCAAACCATACTTCGGTAAACTGGAAATGACTGTTGTTGGTACATAACCCAATTGAGCGTGCAAAAGCTCATAGAATGCACGTCCTTTATTTTGCTGGAAATGGGAAACAGAGCTTCATCCCCTCTATCTAAAACATAAGGTCCTCTTTCACTGTGACCCCTGCCCACAATTGCCTTGGAATTCTGAATCACAAAGTTTTAATCATTAAAAGTGACAAACACATTCAAATCTCTGGTCAGTTTATTAATAGATAACAGATTCTTAGTAATCTAAGGAACAACTAAAACATCATATAAACATAAACTATCATAAATCTTAGAATCACTAATATGAGAAATCTGAATAGAGGCAATACCAACAGAAACATGGGAATTACCAGAATAAGGAGTTCACACTCTCCAAACCAGAAGTCTAAGATGCCATATAAGTGGTTGCACTAGAATCAATGTACCAATCTGAGGCGCGAGTGGGCTCTAACTGCAGGGATGATTGAAAATTCTCAACCATATGAGTCGAGTCAGGACAGCAAGGTTGCGAATTTCCAATCTGTGCCAGCATTTTATAAAAGGTAGCAACATAGTGATCGGGATGACCGCACTAAGTATAATAGGACGTTCGCGACCTTAACCAGGCTGGGCCGAAACCTGAGCAGGCCAAAGAACTCTATCGTCGTATCAGCCTCCTAAACGAGCTCCCGTGGCAGCGCGTGAACCGTACGTGCCGCCGCTCCTCGCAGGAGCATGATCCCAATCCCGGCCGGCCGAGGGGTGATCTTCGACAGTGAAGGCGGTAGGCCCTGTGCTGAGGCTGAATAACCTTGTAAATTTCTCCAAAAAAAAGCCTCATGGTTTTTGACATGAGATAAAACATTGGCATACGGCGGATTTGGAAAATAATTAATCAATGGAGTAGAAAAATCTTTAAATTCAGTACCAAGGGGTAGTAAAAACTATATTATATGATCATCCTCAGTTACAGGATAACCCATCGTGGAATTTTTTTTTCAAAAATTTCCTTAAATTTAAGAAGGAGTTCATGTATTGTACCAGTCTTACATATACCGTGAGCATTGGCATGAAGACGCAAAATAGTAGAGGCATTGTTGTCATGAAAAATGGCTGAAATACTGTCCCAAATGGGTTCGGAAGTGGCAAATTCAAGAATTCCCGCCAATGCTTCAGGCATCAGAGAAGAAAGGAGGAGACTGCAAACACACTGATCATCATCTACCCATTAATCATACTCAGTCTTGACTTTCTGATAAGCCACCATTGGGTCGACCTTGGCGCCACCAGCAGGAGAGGAACTGGCCACTGCCAGGAAAGAGAGGGGAGGGGCGGAGCCGGTCAACGACAGAGGAGACAATGTCGGACACAGTCTTGATCCGTCTAGAAATCCAAAAAGTTTCCCAGGCTTGAGAACATATCCAATTTGACACTTCCACAAGAGATAATTTGATGACGAAAGCTTGATCGTCATCATGGAGAGCAAGGTATTATAGGAGAGTTTTTCTTCAGTCATGATGAAGGCTTGGAGATGCCGGAAAAAATTGCATCGGAAAGAGGGGGGGAGAAGGTACGATCGGCCAAGAGGGGGAGGCAGCCACCGTTCGAAAAGAAAAAAGAGGGTTTATGAATTTTGAAAAGTTTTGGACCAGGTTAGCTCTGATACTACGATAGAAAATATTTCCTATAATGATTTTGATATTACTAATGAGAATAAATAGAATACAAAGGCAGACTAGTTCTAGCATAACTCTAACATAGTCAGCAATAAAAAAAATTTATCTAATCATAAACAAGACCTATTCTAACACAGTTTTTTAAAAAGTTTATCAAACACTAAAAACATAGTTAACTTATAAGCTAAACAATTATAACTCCTGCCAAACTCACCACATAATTTGATTAGGCTGTCCAAGATGAATTATAAATTTATAAGTGGCGACATCCACAAAGTATAATCACGGAAGTCATTACCCATGTGACATGCGTATAATTCCTATTTACTCATTTAAATACTGTGAAACCTAATTTTGGCGTATACTATATGTAAAGAATCATGGAAATTAAAAGGGGGGGAAAGTTAAAACTACCTATAAAGTTTTCCTTTTTGTGATCAGTAGCCTTTGAGAACTTTATTTAATTAACCGTTTTTAGACTTTGGACCACCATTACACATTACAGCTAGCCGAATTAATCAATTCATTGCCAATCAATCTCCATGCATGTCATGCATGGCTTAAGAAATATAAGCACCCATATAATTGATTAAAGAAAAAAAAGTGTGTTTTCTAGCCCTAGATTTTGTTCGAAAGTGCATGTATAACTTTATAAAATTTGAAAGTGCAAATTTAAAACATATAAACCCCTATCACGATGGTCTTTGTCAATAATATCACCAGTAAACTTGTCGAAATAGTGAAAGAAATAACATCAAAACAAATAACAACATTCATATCTCGAATCAACTTCCTAATGGACAGCAAAATTTTAGTAATTCGTGGAACCACAAAAATATCATACAAGGATAATGAATCAAAGAATCGAGAATGACCAACATGGGTAATGTTAAGAGCAGAATCATTACCAACAAGAACACGTTTGTTACCATAATAAGGAGTCACGTGATCAAGAGCGGACTAAGAAGAAGTCATGTGGTTGGTCGCGCCAAAATCAACTATCCGGCGAGAATGCGGTAAAGAGCCAAAAGTGAAGAAGCCCGAGAGACCAAGTGAGGACATGCTGAGGCAGAGTGACCAAATTTCTTACACCACTGACACGGAAAATGGTACCATTCACCGTGCAATTTAGAGCAAGAAGAAGCAACATATCCTAGAACATGACACAATTGACACCGTGGTTGATCAAAAAGAGCCATAACTTAATTATTTATTTTGTATAAATAAATAAAGAATTTGCTGAAGAAAAAGCTGCGCAATGAGCATAAGTAACGCATGTTGACTGTGGGCGCGTGAAGAGATGTGCTTCAGAGGCAGAGGGCGAGCATACGGGTCACTCACGCATGGTGTCACGCACTTCTGGAATTGTTGGTTTGATGTGTGGATCTTACGCGCCTCCTGTCCTTTTCAGCTGCAGATTCACCGAAAAAATTGTGGGTAGGCCGGAGAAGACGGTGAACGAGAAAAAAAGAAGACGGCGAAAAACATTGTACTCAGTAAATGTGGGATTTGGTTCCCCGTCCTTCTAACGCAAATGTTGTTGGCTCAAAATAGGTGTATTGTTTGAATAAAGCTAATGGCTCGCTTGACAGGCATAAAGTGAGGTTAGTTTCTCAAGGTTTTCGCAATTACCTGGCTTTGATTATGATCATACATTTAGTCCTGCAGTGAAGGTTTATATTTTTCGTACTATTTTGTCTCTTTTGGTTACTCGTAATTTCCCTTTACGACAGATGGATGTCAAGAGTGCATTTTATATGGTGTTCTTGACTCCCGGTTTATATGGAGTAGTCTGTTGCATACAAAGACCCAATACGCCCAGATTTTGTTTTTCGTCTACGCAAGGCCATTTATGGTTTGAAAAAAGCTTCTCGTGCTTGGTTTCAACGTTTCTGTTCATTTTTTATTGGCTTGGATTTTGTATGCAGTTCCTCCGATACATCTTTGTTTGTAATTTCACCGGGTGCCTCTTTGCTCTACTTGTTGGTTTATCTTGATGACATTATTCTTACTGGGAATTGTGATTGTCCCATTTGGAAGTTTATTCATCGAGTTAATTAAAATTCAAGATTATCGATCTTGACACTCAGCGGTAGTTTTTGGGTTTAGAGTTGTTCGTACTTCCAATGGCTTATTCCTTGGTTAGGACAGATACATTAAGGGCATTTTATTACACGCTGGAATGAAGGATTCAGAGCCTATTTCTATTCTTTTGGTGGCTTTTTTGCAGCTTGTTTGCTTTTCTGGTAAGTCATTCGAAAATCCCACCCTTTATCAATCTCTTGTTGGTGCACTTAGTGTATGTCGATTACACATTCCAATTTTTCCTATTCAGTGAACACGGTCAGTCAGTTCAGGCAGGCTCCTACTGATGATTATTTTTAAGCTGTTACTCTAAGTTTTGCACTATGTGCGTGGTACTCTGAACTAAGGTCTTCAATTTCGCATAAATTCGTCTGTTTTACCAGTTCTGGGTTATTCTGATACTGATTGGGCTCATTGCATTAAGACTCGTAGGTTTACATATGGTTGTGCCATTTTCCTTGGTGACAACCCAGTTTCTTGGAGTGCCAAGAAGCAACCTACAGTTTTTCTTTCTAGTTCGGTATCAAAATACCATGTTATGGCAAACACTACTGTGGACTAGCTTAATTAAGGAATCTTCTTTGGGATTTAGGTGTATCGGCTCGTGCTCCTCCTATTTTGTTGTGTGATAATAATAGTGCTCTCTTTCTTGCTCAGAATCTAGTTTCACATAAGAGAGGCAAGCACATTGATATTGATTATCATTTTGTGTGTGAGGTGGAGACGGTGTCTTCTGGCAAGCTCAAGGTTGCTCATGTTTCTACATACTTGCAGCTTACTGACATTTTTTACAAAATGGTTACCTCGTCCTCAGTTTGAGTTCTTACGTTCAAGGTTTGCGTTGCGACCAGTCTGACGCTTCGCTTGGGGGATTTATTTTGTATATCCTGCTCCATATTTGTTTAGCCTTTGTATACATTTTGTACTTACTATATATATAGAATTGGGATCATGTGAGAATACTTATCTTAGGTGAGAACACTCATTTATGTGAGAACAAATCCTAAACATTGATTAGCTACATTTAAAAAAAATT
>JAUOBV010053521.1:0-13846 GCA_032360425.1 Rubia occidens
AAAATACTGATGGAAACTCAAGACTATCAAGTTTGACTGGGTAGTCAATTTCCTCTTCAAAGTAAAACTTCTTACCATGAAGCACTACATGGAACTTCCCATTGGAAGGGTCCTTGATGTAACAAACTTTTCGCGCCTCTGCAGGTAAGATGAACTTGTCATCTTTGTAGCCTACACGATTCAAGTCAACCAGTGTGAAGCCCATTGGTTTTTCAACCACAACACCGGAACCATGTTCCACCCAACGGCACTTGAACACAATAACTTTTAACTCTACATAATCCAACTCCCAAATTTCCTCAATCACCCCATAAAATGGCATTAAAGAAACTATAGGATGTTTGTCACTCTTGCAAGCCTGCCACATAGATTCTGATTCAATGTATACACCATTGTTTTGCGTCATGCTCTTCTCATCCTTCTTTAATGTAGAGACTGAAGTTGTTGATTTCACAATCTTGGTATCGTCTGACAGTGTAGTTTGGTCCTTTTGAAAACTCTCGTAGCTTGCTGGACACCCCTTCCACATTGCACCTCTTATAAAACCAACCAACGAAGCTTGAAGAATGCCCTACATGTCTTCTAATCGAAGGCCATCTGGATGAATCTATTGAAAAGTGAAAACATGCTCTTCAACATATATTGATGTCTCTCTACTATTACGTAAAACATACAGGTTAATAGTCACCAACTCAGTGTTCAAGGGTGTATGAAGCATACCCTTTGACCGTGGGGTTCCATTAAGCCTCTCATCGTGTGTTCCACTAGGGACACCTACCACTTTTTTCCAAACAAGTTTGAAGCACAATACTGAATGATCTCCTCAGTGACATACCTCTTAACAATCGATGCATCGGTTCGGCTTCTGTTATGCACATAGCCCTTGAAAATAGGCATGTGACGCTTGTACGGGCACATCCAATGCATCCCAAACGGTCCAAAAATGCGTATCTCCCTAAAGAAGTGTATCACAAGGTGGACCATGATGTCAAAGAGATACAGGGGGAAGAACTTCTCTATATGACATAAAATTACAATAGCCTCACGATCCGGTTCATCGAGCTGTTGCCTGCATATATTCTTCCTGCATATTGAGTTGAAGAAGAAACAGAAACGCATAATCACAAATCTTACTTTCTCTTCCAAACAACCTTGGATTGCAACCGGCAACAGTTGTTGCATTAGGATATGATAATCGTGCGATTTCAATGTATTAAGACACAAATCATCATTGAAAAAGTGACTAACATTAGAAGAGTAGCCACACGGTACCTTTATTCCTTGACTGCTCTCACTTACACACCTCCTCTTAGCAACTGACAAATATTAAGGAGTGGGAGGAAGGTACGTTCCCTTCACCAGAACCTCCGATGCCAGATCCAACCGAATGCCCAGCTCCACAAAATATTTTCTCGCATTTAAGCTATCCTTAGTGTTCCCTAGGATGTTTGGTAGTATGCCCAATAAAATCTCACAAACATTCTCCTCAATATGCATGACATCCAAACAATGTCGAACCTCAAGATTCTCCCAGTACGACAAATCAAAGAAAATCGATCATTTCTTCCACAGCCCCTCTACGGGCACACCAACCTTTGATGACTTCTTACCAGGAACGACATTCAATTTCTTCACCTTGCTGTGAATAATCACACCACTCAACGGTTTAGATGTCTTTCTTCTCTCCTTGCCATCGACAAATGCCATCGTGTTATCATGCAACTTGTGTTTCAATGGGAGAAATTTTCGGTGACCAATATATACTGTCTTCCGACCATTTTCAAATGATGGTATTTGATCCCATCCTCACAAACAGGACAGGCCTTGTGGCCCTGACAACATAACCGGAAATGTTTCCGTATGCCGGGAAATCATTTATGGTACAAAAAAACATTGCTTTCAAGGTAAACTCCTTAACTAGAGAACTATCAAACATTAAAGCGCTGTCAGACCATAGCACTTTCAAATCTTCTATTAGAGGGGAAAAATAATTATCAATGTCATTTCCAGGCTAATCATAATAGGCATCAAGACATATTTCCTCTTCATGCACAAGTATGGGGGGGATTGTAAATGACAAGTATTACAAGCCATGAAATATGCTTCTAGTACATATTGCCGAAAGGATTCATAACATTGGTACACAAAGCCATTCTCAAATATCTAGATTTGGAAGTAAACTTCGGATACATCTTATCAAAATGCTTCCACTGCTCGGCATCAGCTGGGTGACAAATCATCTCATCATCTTCACAATCTCCCCTATCCACGTACCACATCAATTTCTTTGCATCCTTAGAATTTTTAAACAGCCTTTTTTAGCCTCGGAATAATCCGCAGGTACCACATACATGTTCCAGGCACCCACCTCCTCACTGACACAACATTCTCTCCACTGACGGTCACATTTCTCCTTTTCTTGTAACAGGAAACATTACATATAGGGCACACAATTTTATCCTTTAACTCACCCCTATATAAGACACAAATGTTTGGACAAGCATGTATCTTTTCATGCTCTATTTACATCAGGTAAAAAATTCTCTTATCCTTATAAAGGTTTTCTGGTATACCACTACCCACCGAAAGCTTCTCATTTAGAAACTGAAGCAATTTATTCATGCTAGTATCGCTCCATAAGTCAACACCTTTCAAATTAAACAACTCCATCAAACATGACATGATTGTGTCTTTCCTCTTACAACCTGGATACAATGGCCTATCCTTCTCACCTAGAAAGTTGGCCAAAACTTCAAGCCTCCCTCTGAATTTATTTATTACCTCCTCACACATGTCATAAAATTTTGCATCTCCGAAACACTCTCCCTCACTACTGACTACCACCTCCTGGGATACGTCCCCCCATGAAACATCAACACCATATAATCTTTTGCAAACCTCCTGTTATACAAATGGAATCTCAGCATTTACTCACGATTCCAGTTTCTTCAATCACGACAAGGACACAATATTTGATTCTCTTGACTAAAAGCATACTCCAGAAACTCATCCACGAAACCAAAATATATTTCGGTCACCCTACTAGCGTTGGAATGCTCATGCTTATGTCTCTCGATGGCACGATACAACTCTACACATCAATAAGTGTGCAACATTCAAAATTTCACACAATTAATTACAATACAATTTCATTCCCACATACAAATATTCCATAGATCATTAGTGCACCACATACCCTATTATGCATTAAAATTACAGCATTCGTAACAAACACCACAATATGACAATCAATAACCATAGCATTAACTACATCAACCACATCAACCATGAAAATAAATGACAACCTAATGTCAACAATGCTACCTCAATCTCCTTAAGACGATCAAACACACAAGATATATATGTTCTTCATATCAAAACCAACAATAACCATCAATAATATACATATACATATTAAAAAAATGGTATCTTTATGTGTTTTCATTGGATATCATTGAATATTTTCAACAATCCTCAAAACCCCATTAATGAAGTCTTCTTCCCCATTTCCCCAATTCTAACCGCCAAAAACAGGTTGTGGGTGAGCATTAAATACATGATATACACCGGTAATTTCACAAAATTACCGGTGAAAATGTCACGCCATAAAAAACATGCCTCGACACTGGTAACAAACTGGACCGGAGCAATTATTTTGGGGAAATTCCCTTGGTATTTGGATCACTTGCGCCGATAATTGACATTGCCAATGCATGTTCCTTATTTTTAGCACCAACGATAAAAAAAATTGCTTAGAAAACTATACACCGGTTCAACTTTGAACTGTGCATTGGACATCAATAGCACCGCTATTGTACATCGGTAATGCAGTTACCAGTGTCAAACTTATTTTCTCAACAAAATTTACGCTTTTCATACACCGGTTCATGCACCAATACCTAACTACTGGTGCATCGTCAAACACCATAGTCAAACACCAGTATTCAACATGACATTTGTTCTACCGATGCAACCACAAATTTTTACACCGATACAAAATTGTTATCTAGTAGTGTGAATGATCCTGTTGCGAATGACATTTTTGCTGGTGTATGCAAATGTCATTTTTACTGGTGCGAATGACCCTGTTTTTGAGTAATGTATAGACTTTATGTTGGGCTGAAAGTAAAACCCAAGTTATCACTTATGTTTAATTTGAAAATCAATTCTTGTTTTATAAATTCATTTTTAATAAATTAATTCAATAATAAATTTATAAATATTATTATTATATTTTATTTAAAATTTAAAAAATTATGTTACTGTGTACACTTTCATAAATGTTTTAAGTTAAAAATATAGTATTAAAATTTGATAAATAATGTAAGTGTGACCCTTTATTAGTTAAAGTTACCACCTTCATTAGTTTTTTTATACTAAGTAAAGTAATAATTGACCATTGATTAATTAAAGTGAAAACTTTTTTTAGAGTTTATATATGAAAAGTCAAGTAAGGATTGACCATTAATTAGTTAAGGTCAAATATTTTCATTAGTGTTCATATATGGAAAGCAAAGTAAGAGATGGCCGTTGAATAGTTAAAGTAAAACATTTTCATTATTGTTTATACATGGAAAGTCAAGTAAGAGTTTACCGTTCATTATTTAAAGGTCAAACATTTTCTTCATTATTTATATGGAAAGTCAAGGGCTGATCGTTTATTAGTTAAATTTGAATATTTTCATCAGTGCTTAATATAAAATGTCAAGTTATAAAGGTTGACCATTGATTTAGTCATAGGAAAATAATATTTATTTGTATTTATATTTGGAAAGTCAGTTAATGGTTTATCGATGATTTCTCAAGGTCAAAAAATTTCATTAGTGGTTAAGTATGGAAAGTCAAATAATAGTTGACCATTCATTATTTAGGGTCAAACCTTAGTTATTAGTTTTTATGTATGAAAGATCAAACCTTTGTTTGGCTTGAACACGTATTGTTCGAGTTCTTGGTGTATGATTCGTACTCAATCCTCTTCACAAGAAGCCATACACTACGACCCTGATTTGGAATTGAACTTGAAAAGGGCCAGGAGGATTTCATTGGAAAGTGTGAATAACACCCCTCTTAGTGACCATTTTGCAACATCTTCTACCTCAATGGATCATCCCGAGGACCAAGAGGGTGAAATTCCGGGAGGAGTACCTCAATATCCTCCCTTTCCAGGGAGGAACATACAGTGAGGCAAATTCCAATGCGTGAGATTATGGCTCCCAGTCTAGAGCACCAACCAATGTGCATCACATATCCGACGGTTGGAGGTAATGGTCATTTTGAGTTGAAGTCCGGGTTTATACATTTGCTACCATCCTTCCTTGGTAGGAAAGGGGAAGATCCCAACAAATATTTCCTTGATTTCTCTATGGTTTGTAGTGGGATGCTTCCTGAAGGAGTGAATGAAGAGCTATATATGTCGAAGGTCTTCCCATTTTCCTTACGAGATGTCGCAAGAGATTGGCTCCATTATCTTCCACCCGGGAGCATTATCTCATCGATTGAGTTGAAGCGGAAGTTTCTCTCAAAATACTTCTCGGCTTGAAAATCCCTAATATTGAAGAAGGATATAAGAAACATCATCCAATGGCATGGCGAGTCATTTTATGACTTTTGGGAGAGGTTCAAGAAGCTTCTTTCTAGTTGTTCATATCATGGTTATTCGGACGGAGATTTAGTCTAAAACTTCTACAATGGTCTTCTTGATCAAGATCAAAGACTAGTGAGGGGAGCTTGTGTTGGTTCTCTTGGTACCAATTCCTCTAGGAAAGCTATGGATCTTTATGAGGAGCTAGCCGAAGAGTCAAGAAACTTTAGCTCGAGGGCCGATTTGAGGAGGCAAAATCCCAACAATGCAAGTGTCTCTTCCGACCATGTAAAACTTGAAGACCAAGTGTCTACTCTCACCTATATGGTCAAAGCATTGCTGACGTAATTCGGGGTAAAAGCTCATGTAACGTCGTGCAAGATTTGTTCTTCTCCGTATCCAACGGATTCATGTCCAACTTTGCAAGACGATTATGTGGAGGAAGTAAGTGCTATGGGGTGGCAAGGAGGCCAAGGGTACCAAAACCAAGGGTACCAAAATAATAGATATCAAGGCTACCAAGGAGGTGGAAGTTACCAAATCTAGCCTTACAACGCGGCTAACCAAGTTCACCCAAATCTCCGATGTGGGAATGCATAAGGAGACCAAAATGTTCAACCTTACCATCCTCATCAATAAAAATACCGGCAACCATAACCACAATACCAAAGGCTTGGTGATAAACCCCACAATCAAGGTGAAGGTTTGGGATGTCCAAGGAGGAAATCATGCAAGCCATTGGGAAATTGACCATATATGCGGATAAGTATGAGAAGCACCAAGGGAAGACCGACTCTAGTATTAAAAACCTACAGACTCAAGTGAACCAAATGACTCAAATCTTGAATCGAATAGAGGCAAGAGATTTGGGAAAACTTCCTTCTCAACCGGAGCGTAACCCTTGACAAAATGTCAATGATGTCACTTTGAGAATTGGTAAGGAGGTTGGCACTTCCCAGGAGGATGAAATTATTAAAAATGAACACATCGTGGTTGAAGTGTTTGAAAATGAGGTGGAGGAAGAGACCGAGAGGGTGACCAAAGACAAAGTGGGAAAGGTAAAGGAGAAGGAAGAGGAGATCCTCATTGAGAAATCAATGTCCATTCCCGAGCCTTTATCCCCTCCTCACAAGAAGGCAAAGATGGTGGAAATTCCTCCTTATGTGTTGGAACCACTGTTTCCAGAAGCTTTGAAGGATAAACGGAGGAAAGAGGACAACAAGGACATCAACGAAGTCTTTCGTAGATGTGAGGTATATATCCCTCTCTTGAATGCTATTGAAAAAATACCAAGATATGCTAAATTTATTATGGAATTATGTATTGTGAATAGAGAAGAAAGAGTAAAAAATAAGCAAAATAATAGGAGGAATGGGTATGTTTTCGCTTTGTGTAAAAAATAGTTACCCCCTAAGTGTAGTGATCCCAACATGTTCACAATCCTTAGCATGATAGGAAACACGCATTTTGAAAGAGCCATGCTTGATCTAGGTGCATCCATAAATGTGATTTCTTACTCTTTGTATGAAAGCCTCAATTTGGGTACTTTGCATAAAACCGGGCTGGTTATCCAATTAACCGATCTTTCTAGTGCATATCCTAAGGGTATTGTTGAGGATGTGTTCATTAAGGTGAACTCATTTATATTCCCCACGGATTTTTATGTCCTTGAAATATAGGATGATAAACATGCCACCCCAATTTTTTTGGGGAGGCCATTTTTGAAAACTTCAAGGACGATGATTGATATGCATAATGCTACCCTCACCATGGAATTTGATGGGATTAAAATAGGGTTTAATATAAATGACTCTATGAAGTATCCTAGTGAAGAATATGCTTGTCATGCTATAGATGTTGTTGAAGTTATTGTGCAAGATGTTTTTTAATTAAATGGTGATGATTTCTTGTTAGTTTCTTTGGAAAATAATGTTGAAAATGCATTCCTTGTATATTCCATGAATACTAACTTGAAGGAGATCATCGATGATTTGGGCATTCTCGAAGAGGTGATTTCAAGCACTCCTCCTCTAACCTTAGAGGGACCAAAGAAGCCAGAATTCTTTCCATCCCTTGTGAAAGCTCCGGAGATTGAGCTTAAATATTTTCCAAGTGACTTTAAGTATGCATTTCTTGGGGAAGGAGAGACACTACCGGTTATCATTTCAAGTAAACTCACCCAAGAGAAAGAGGAACAGTTAATGGTGGTGTTGCAGGAAAACAAGGAACCAATTGGATGGACTATTTCTGACATTACGGGCATAAGTCCATCCACTTTCATGAACCATATATTGTTAGAAGATGATGCAAAACCCATGCGACAACCCCAACATCATTTAAATACACCTATGATGGAGGTGGTGAAGATGAAGATCCTCAAATTGCTTCAAACAGGGATGATTTATCCGATATTGGATAGTAAATGGGTGGTCCCAACTCAAGTGGTGCCAAATAAGAGTGGGGTGACGGTAATTGAAAATGAAAAAGGTGAAATGGTGACCACTCGTATCCAAAATGGGTGGTGAGTTTGCATTGACTACCGGAGGCTAAATACGGTAACCCAAAAGGATAACTTCCCATTACCATTCATTGATCAAATGTTCGAGAGGCTCGCAAGTCATCCATATTATTTCTGCTTGGATGGGTACTCGGGGTATTTTCAAGTGCCTATAGCTGCAGAGGACCAAGAGAAAACCACATTCATATGCCCCCTTGGTATGCTTGCTTACCGGCATATGCCTTTTGGGCTATGTCATGCACCCGCTTCTTTCCAAGGGTGTATGGTAAGCATTTTCTTGAATTTTTAAAAAATTGTGTTGAAGTATTCATGGATAATTTCACTGTTCATGGTAATTCTTTTTGCAATTGTTTAGCAAATTTAGCACAAGTTATTAAGCTTTGTATTGATACTAATCTTGTGTTAATTTATGAGAAATGTCATTTTATGGTAGAACAAGGCATTGTCTTAGGCCACATTGTCTCCTCAAAGGGAATTGAGGTAGACAAGGCAAAGATAGACACAATTAAAACTTTTCCTTATCCCATTAATGTGCGCAAAGTGCGCTCTTTTCTTGGTCACGTGGGATTCCAGGTTCATCAAGGATTTCTCCAAGACTGCATATCCTATGTACAATTTATTGAAAAATGATGTGGAATTTGTGATGGATGAGGGTTGTAAAGGGGCCTTCAATTTATTGAAGAAAATGTTAGTATCGGCACCTATCATACAACACTCAGATTGGTCTATGCCTCTGATATCATGTGCGATGCAAGTGATTACGCCGTCAGAGCGGTGCTTGATCAAAGAGTAGAAAGAATTCCTCACACCATCTACTATGCATCCATGACTCTCAACGAGGCCCAAATTAACTACTCCACCACAGAAAAAGAATTGCTAGCGATGGTATTTTCTTTAGAATTTTTTTTATCTTATTTACTTGGTACTAAGTTATTTTATACACTGACCATGCAGCGCTTCATCACTTGATGATGAAGAAGGATGCCAATACAAGATTGATTAGGTGGATCTTTCTTTTGAGTGAGTTTGACTTGGAGGTATGAGACAAGAAAGGCACGGAGAACCTTGTAGCCAAATACTTGAGCCGATTTGTTCTATGCAAAGAAATTGAGGTAAAGTCACCAATGATGGAGAAAATACGGGAAGAGTTCCCCGATTAACAATTGTTTTCCATCGGGAACCTCTAACTATGGTATGCAGACATTATGGATTTCCTTATCTCCGGTAAATTCCCTCCCCATTTTACAAAGGCTCAAAAAGATAAGCTAAGAAATGATGCTAAGTATTATGTGTGAGATGATCCGTTTTTTGTGGAAACATAGATCAAGTTGTTAGGATATGTGTTCCCGATAATGAAGTACATTCAATTCTTTCTTTTTGTCATTCTGATGCATGTGGCGGTCATTTTGGAGAGAAGAGAACCTCTAAGAAAGTCCTAGAAAGTGGTTCTATTGGCCTACATTGAATAAACATGTATACACTTTTTGTAAATCTTGTGATTAATGTCAAAGAGTAGGGAACATTTCTTCTAGAAATGAGATGCCTCAAAAAGCTATGTCGTATTGTGAATTTTTTTTTATGTTTAGTGCATCAATTATATGGGACCTTTTCCTAACTCATGTGGCTATACATATATTCTTCTTGTTGTTGACTATGTGTCAAAGTGGGTTGAAGCAAAACCCACTAGGATTGATGATTCTAAAGTGGTTGCAATTTTTTTTTGAAAGATAACATATTCTCTGGGTTTGGGGTCCCTCGAGCCTTGATTAGTGATCGTGGTACCAACTTTTACAATCGGACAATACATGCACTTTTTAAGAAGTATGGGATCACTAAAAAAACATCCACCTCCTATCACCCATAAACCAATGGCCAAATTGAAGTTTCCAATAAGGAAATCAGGTTCATCCTTTAAAAAATCGTTAACTAGAACGGGATGAATTGGAGTTCTCGGTTGAATGATGCCTTGTGGTTATATAGGATGAATTTGGATGCTCATGTTTGCTCGTTTGTTGAATTGTACTTTTGAAAAAAGGGGAAAATAATTAATTAAAAAAGAAAAGAAAAGAAAAAGAAAAGAATCCCGCTAAGTTGAAAACTCGGGAGGGAAATTTAGGCAAAAGTGGGAGGCCCGGATAGGTTGAAAACATGAAAGGGATACCTATGTAAAAATGAGAGGTCAAATGGTGTGGAAAAAGGTAAGGGTGAGCATTGAAAAATAAAAAAAAAATGTGAAGCTAGGATGAAAACCCGAGAGGGTTCCTAGGCAAAATGAGAGAAAATGTGAGAAATTGAAGAAAAAAAATTATGCTTTTCTTGATTTGTCTATTGGGTAGCTTTTTGGGTAGAGTAAGTTAGCTTGACATTATATGTATACTGCATTCGTGTTATGGTTTGTTGGGTGTTTAGATTATCTTTGACTTTGGGATGTGAGAGCATGAGAGATTCTAATATCTTGGGGGTTTGGGTAGTCTATAAATAAGATGTTGTGTGCTTTGGGAAAATGTTTGCCTGATAGTTTATGTTTAGGTCTCTACTTGTTCTTGTTTAGTCGAGGACGAGTAAAGGTTTAAGTGTGGTATATTTTATGAGACGCCAAAATGCATGTATTCTCCTAAGCATTTAGCATCTCTTTTGTTATCATTTTGTTGGAAGATTGCAAGATTTAGGTAGATATGGGATTGGATGACCTATTTCGGTTTTTCATATCTAAATCATTCTTTTCTTAACCTACTTTGAATCTAATGGAATTGTATCCTTATGATTGATGTGTTCATCCCTTTTTAGCACATTTGAAACTCATATTTTTAATAGACTAAGCTTTTGTTTAAGAATAAAGGATGTTTGGTTGGTAAGAAAGTTAGGATGGTGATTTGGGAGTTATATCGTAAGTCTCTAGTTTAAGGTGTTTACGGAAGGTCTTTTATGATCAAGTTCATGATGGAAGATTCAAGAATGAATATTTACAAGGAAATAAGGGTTTAGAAGTGAAGGCCAATACAATTTGGTAGAAGAAAAGTCCAGATTTGAAGAAGGATGACTGACCGATAGACGATAAGACTGGCCGGGTGAAGAAGACTAGGCGCGTGGCCCAGGAGATCAACCTCGCGCTCGTATGCCCGAACATCCCAACGCACTGAAGAAAATGAGCCTCAGAATGAAAAATGCATTGGCAGCTCCTAATTCTGTGTGCCCGCACAATAGAACCTCGTGCGCTCCTGCCCAGGAGATACAACCTGCGCGCCTTGCTCCTTTTTTTTGAATTTTCTTCTCACTACAACTCGTACTATAAATTTCCCCTATCTTATCTTCATTCTTAACTTTTTTCTTGGCCGGAAATCATGTCCCAAAAACCCTAGTTCTTCATTTATCTTCATCTTTTCTCTCTTTGTTTATCTATGAATTTGTCCATGAATGTTAGTATGATTCGTGTTAGCTAAACTTATCAATTGGGAGCAATTTATTGAAGCTTCCAAACCCATGTCGTAAGTCTCTATTTTACTCTTTCATTAGAATTTGTTGTGAAGTATTTATCGTGACATTAATGTTAGTGTTTAATTGCCTAAGTTTTAATTGGAAATGAACTGTCAAACTTTTGGACATCCAACTGGACAGGTTTTGGGCCTCTGACGGACAGAATTGCTGCTAGCTTAACCCACCTTAACTTATCTGTAGCTGAGTTTATAAATAACAAAGATGTTTACATGCCTAACTTAACTCAACTCAATTCTGATATTCTTTTTTTTGCAGGAATCAAAGCTCTAATCAGATAGGCAGGATAGCATGATTTGGAAGCCAACAAAAAATGGGAACTTCTCTTTCAAATCTGGACATCAGATAATTGTTGCACATAGAGGTAACCTCAGATCTTTGAAGCAGATCTGGAATGTTTACCTACCTAAAAAAGTTTCTATATCTGTATGGAGATTAGTTAATGCTTTCCCGCCCTTTGATGATATTTTAGTATTATCTAAAATCTCACTAGCTTCTAAATGTCCTATGTGCTCCAATGTCTTTTTTTTTCAATGAATGTAAATATGCCAAACAAATTTGGTATGAGATTAATACTGCCTTAGGCATCACCGTGCCTGATTGTCCCTCAATATTTGATAGACTCTATTTCTACTGGTCATACAAGGGATTATCTACCTTACATTCTCAGCTTGTGAGCATTCTACCATCTTTTGCAATCTGGATTATGTGGAAGGCTCGGAATAAAATTCTTTCTGATGAGGTTAAACCTAACACTGTCAATATTTTGAAAGTCATCAAGGAGGACTTGTTTCTGGCTTTCCATAAAATATACCAGTTTATCACAACCTATTAGACAGATATTGGGTTACAACTGGTATTATCCCCTGGCTGATCATACCTAGAAAGCCTAAACTAAGTGTAGTGAACTGGAAAAGGCCATCACGTCATTTTAAAATAAAAGTTAGATGTTTCCTGGGAGAAAGGAAAGCCATTTTATGGAATAGGAGCGGTCATTAGAGATTCTGATGCTAATTTAATTTCTTGTTTTATCTATTCAGTAGATGCTACATCCAGTTTCCATGCTGAACTTTTAGCTGTCCAAAACGGTATAGATTTGGTTACAATGTTGGAAATCAATCATTTCATCATAGAAACAGATAGTATGCAAGTTTTTCAAAGCATTTCAAATCTCTAAAAAGCTCCATGGTAACACTTTGACACTGCTCACACAATACACAAATCTTTATCTGACTCACATCTCTCTCATGTTTTGAGACAAGCAAACCAGGTGGCTGATGCATTAGCCAAAAAAGTTTCCAAAATAATTCCTCAATCTCAAACCATGACTTTTGCTCAGCTAGATCAGAAAATTATGGGTCTTCTACACCTGGATAGGTATAATATGCCTACTTTGAGAGTTCATTGAATGGATGCTTCTGAAATAGTTTTTTGTTGCAGATTTAGTTCTTCGACAGAGGATAAAGTATGCAGATTCAGGATCTATATCTCTTCAACAGGAAGAAGGACAGTTCTGACTATCTTCAACGTGGTAACAAAACAAAACTTATCAGAAGGAAAGGTTACAAACCTCTCCCTTGGTTCTCAAACTCTAAAGTTTGTCCAATTTTGTCATTATTGGAAGAAACCTGCAACCTAGGAGGAAAATACTCACCAAAACATAGAGGTGTATTGGAAATCTAGCCTGTTTTAGCATTAACACGAGGGGTGGTGGTGCTAACATGGGAAACATTTCCACATAACATCTATGTCTCTTCATTTTGGTTTATAGATCTAAAGAACAGGTGGCAAATATATTTCCTTTTGTATTAATCTTGTAAAAAGTCAAGATATTTCTTGACCATTACTTACGTAAAGACTCTATCAAATATTTTGGTTAGGACTGGGGACCCTAATAAATATCCCTCCCAGTAATATGGGTTTCAGTTTTAAAAAAATGTTGGTGTTTACTTCATTTATGTTATGGGTTGTATGAGAATGGGAAAAGTTTGTATAATTAAGTGTTAGAAGTGCGAGGAAAGTGACAATTTCTTCTCACCCTTGGCATGAAAAATAAAGAACATGGAATTATAAATTGATGTGGGTAAATGATGTTAATCTTGCTAGATGAGTATGTTAATGTTGTTTTTTATTATATTTATCCTAAGTTAGCAATGGAGGATTGAATGTTGAATGTTTTTTGTTCTAGGTTTAGTCTAATAAATGATTTGTTTGGTTAAATGGCTAGGCATTTGGTTTAATGCTTGTAGTTGTTA
>JAUOBV010053626.1:0-13846 GCA_032360425.1 Rubia occidens
CCCCGACTTGCCAAACTATCTACTTAGTTGTATTTAGTAAGCAATAGGGCTTAAAAATTACATCTTTGAGAGGTACGGCGACGACCTCCCAGCATGTTTTTTTATACAAATCATGTAATGCTTCCAAATTTGTTGCTTTCACCCAGTAAGTTTATTCAATGAGAAAGTCTCAGGAAAGGCGGCCTTTCCTTAATCTTATGGACAATCCACAGTGGTTTTTATATTAAAAGTTGTAATTTTTTATGAAATTTAAATATTGTATTATAAAAGTTAAAACAAGTAATAATTTGTATTTGAATGTGAAAATATTTAAAAAAATATAATGTAAAAAATATTTTCTAAATTTCTAAATTTAGTATTCCCTCCGTCCCAGACCAAGGTTCACAGAATCTTTTTTACGGTTTTAAACAAGCATGTTTGACAGTTAATTTTTTTAATTACGTATACTAACAATTAACAAAAAAAATTGATATGTAGAAACTACTTGCCACAAGGAATTCAACAATATCGCATACGATACTATTATTGTTTATATATCTATTTAAACACGTGGTCAAAAATTGATAGTGTTGACATCCAAATAGTAAGTGTGCAGCTTAGTCTAGGACAGAGGGAATATGTAATTTAATAAATGCAGTATATAAGGTAAAAAATAAATGATCTGTCTATAAGCTTATAGACAGGGCATCTGTCGGGAAATCCACTCTTATTTGATTTATGAGTATACATCTAAAATTCCACAAAAGATTTTTAAGTACTATTTTCCATTTTACATACTATTTCCGTTTCATTGGATGTGGCACCATAGAATTAGCTGATTGGATTTAGCTGAATGAAATGAGTGGATGAAATTAAATTTATAAAGGAAAAAAGTAAAATGAGTGAATGAAATTGAATAATTCTTGTCATAAAAAGAAATTGTGTCAAATCCAAAAAAATAACAAAAAATGAAAGTGTGTCACATCCAATAAAATGGAAGGAGTACTCCTTCCAATTTTTTTTATATTATTTTATGATATTTTAATATTGACACTTTCCTTTTTAAAATAAAATTAATATTATTTTTATCAATTTAATATACTTTTTACTCTCGATATAATCTTTTCCTTTTATTTTATATGAAACCAATATTTAGATACCAGAGGAATCCATGGTAATTTTGCTGTGCGGGAGACAAATGCATTGGATTCCCAAACAATTCGAATCTTGTGGACCGGGCAAAATTGCTATTGCTATTGCCATGGCATAGTATATAGGAAAAGCAACCAAGGTTCTCATCTCCATAATTACTTTTACCCTGATTTTGAATTTCTTCGATAGTTTTTTTCTGTGAAGTCAATCAAAAAAATTAAAATTTTATTTGTATGAGAATAGTTTCAAGAGTCGGTCTCTTGAACGACAATTTTTTCATAAGTTATGAAAATATTAAGGTTAAAAGTGTAAATTAGAAGAAATGAAGATAAAAGTTTCGGGTTGCATGAATAGGGTTATAAATTTTATAACCACTACATGTTGCATAATAAAATTTTAATATTGCAACTAAGACTTTTTACCTTTTACAATTTTAATTAAACTCCGTCTTTCCATAAGTCTATGGAAAGATGATTTTCCCCAAAACTTTGCCTAGTATCAAATTCAAAATTAAAAATATCAATGATATCGATAAACTACTTTACGAAACTTTATACAATTTGATATAAGAATGGGGAGGTCTCTTGATAAGTGGTCTATCCTTAAATTATAAACAGCTTAATGTATTTTTTTCACTTATACACTCTATTTGTTATATTACACAATAAATTCAAAAATTTAAACATTATATTTTTTACATTATTTTTTTTTCACATTCAAATGCACAATATTGCTTGTTTTAACTTATAAAATATTTTTAAAAATAATAAATAATAAGCTAAAAGTTAAAGTGGTCTATCCATAAATTTATGAGAACGGGATATGGTAAAATCAATAATAAATACAATTAAGGAAAATATAAATTAGAAATCCTTTTAATTTGGATATTAAAATATCACTAACATTTATTTGGGGTCAAATTTAAATGAGCGAATTGCATATATAACCTTATATAATTCACGAAAGTGCACATATAATCCTGTGATAATTGAAAGTGTAAATATAACCCTAAATAATTAGTATATGTGCACATATAACCTTTTTTAGCAGTTTAAGGCAGGAATCAAGGGAAAAGTTTGTTTTACCCCTGTGAAAAAAAATTAAAAAAAGAAAACCCCATGAAATATCTTATCCCTAATTTCCATTTCTAATTTTTCTTTCTCACCCCGCCACCTTTGTGTGCCTCCCTCCCTCCTTCATTCCTTCAATCGATGCCTCCATCCATCCTCTATCCCTCCAATCACCGCCTCCACACCCTCTGCCTTTGAGCCAGCTCAATCAGAAAATCAGAAAATTGATTAACATCCCCCGCAGATTAGAAAATCCTAAAATCGCCACCTCAATCCTCGCTCTCAGTCACTATTTTGGAGTGGGTGGAGAAAATATAAAGAACCGGATATGGGGTGAGCCGGCAGGGGGAGACAGATGCCTAGCGGCGGGGGAAATAGGATATAGGATGAGGCGGCGGAGGAGGTAGAATGGGATATGAGGTGAGGCGGCGGGGGAGGTAGAATGGTAGATGAGGTGAGGCAGCGGGGGAAGTAGAATGGTAGATGAGGTGAGGTGGCGGGAGGAAGCGGATGCCCAGCGATGGCGCTAGTGGGGGAAAACAGGATATGGGGTTAAGCGGAGAGGGTGAGATGGCGAGGGGAGGCTAAAGTTATGTGGGCTGTGACGAAACTCAACGTCGCCGTTGTGACCTATCCCAACGACGTAGTAGTGACCCATCTCAACGTCGTCGTAGTGACCCATATCGACGTCGCCGTAGTGACCCATCTTGATGCCATGCTTTCGACCTCACAATTGTACAAAAATGGAGAACCATATTCAGTGTGGCCAGAAAATTTTCCCAGATCTAGGGGTTGCTCATAAAGAAGAACAGAGGCGGATGAGTTTTTTTTAAAGAGAGGGAGGGAATAATCCTGGAGTGACGGCGATGGAGGTGCGATGACGAAGGTGATGGAGCAGCTGGCGGGAGGTGGTGACCGAAGGTGGTGGCTTGGTGATGGTTACCGCAGGGTGAATGAGGGGCATGATGATGAAGATGATGAATAGGGATAGAATGGGAACTGATTTTTTAGCTTTGGCCCAAAGGGTATTTTGGTCATTTCCATTCAGTCAATGGCCAGAAATAGCATGTTAATGTCGGAATACGGATTTTAGGGTTATATTTGTACTTATGTAAAGTAGTTAGGGTTATTTTGCACTAAAATTATCTCAGTGTTATATCTGCACTTTCTCAATTATATAAGGTTATATTTGTATATTTTCCAATTTAAATTAAGCATTGAAGTTTAGAAGTTGAATTGCAAAATTATGGAAAAAGAAATACTCGATCGTCTTCTTCAAATACTTGATCCAGTGCTAGAAGTTCACTTCAACGACTAGGCGATATGTGTATGGCAAAGCAATCTTGTTTGTGAAATATTTTTAGAAGAATCAGGTGAGATGTTGTAACGGGTTTTGCCGATGAGTATGCTCAAAGAAGACGATTGGACGTGATAAGGTCGGTTGTGTTTGGTACAACATATTTTTCCAGACAAGTTTGAATTCAGTTAAGTCGGATATCAAATTGAAATCGGGTAGGATTTCTACCCACGTTTAAGACAATTGGTCTGACATATTGCACCTTATCTTTGGACATAAGGGTGGAAAATGGGCGGTCGGGTCAAACACGGGTTGGATAATATGGGTTGTCAAAAAATATGGGTCGGGTCACAAATGGGTTGGGTTGAAACCCGCCAACCCACAAGTAAAAAATATATTTAACACATGGGTCAAAATGGGTTAACCTGCGAGTTTCAACCCATATATGAACTCATATGGGTTTATATACAAACTCATATGGGTAAAACCTGTAAATTTCAACCCATATAGTGACCCATATGAGTTTATATAACAACCCATGGGTAAACCTGCAGGTTTCAACCCACATATTGACACATATGGGTTCATATACAAACTCATATTTTCATATACCCATCTAACCCATTACCCATTTAACTCATTACCCATTACTCATTTAACTCATTACCCATTTTACCCATACACACCTGGTTGGTTTAAAAATGGATAACCCGTTTGACTCGTGAGTTACGGGTCTATTTTGCCACCCCTATTTGGACTTGATGCTATTGGTAAGATCTTGTAAATATATATCATAATAATTAAAATTAAAATAGTTAAATATCAAATAAAATACACATAAAATTAAAAATAATTAAATATCAAATAAAACACTAATATAGACATCAAATTAAAATGGGCTAAACATAAAATATACATCAAAATTAATATGGCATATAATTAAAATGCTAAAATACACATCATATTTAAATATTTAAACATCAAGCAAACACTAAAATACAAATCGAATTAAGATAGACAAATATCAAATAAAAATACTAAAGTACACATCAAATCAAAATATTTAAGCCTGAACAAATTACTTAAATAAACATCAAATAATTAAAATACTAAAATGAAGTAAACATCGGATGAAACGCTAAAATACACAATTACACTATATAAACAATAAATACAAACACTGGGGAATATTTTCTATAGACCTAGATTACACCATGACTACGTGTATTTCTTCGATCATCTTAGCTTCTTAGATTCCGTGCAATCCGTTCGTCGCCGTCATGGAAAAATTGGGAGGCAAGAAGTTGGCGAAGAAAATGTTAGCTCGATTAAGGAGCAACGTAGTGGAGGAGGAATCCAGAGAGAGGAAAAACCTGGGAGAAGAAGAAAAGAATAAAGGTGTTACATGAGTGTTTGACGGAATTGTTGTGGTGGAATCACCAAAATCACCACTGAAGTTGGTGGGTTTATCATCCAAAGCCGTGGAGAATGTGAAGTTTCTGGGTTTGCTACTACCAGTCATAAAAATCATCAAAATTAAAATTGAAATTGGAAAGGGTTTGAGAAATATTGAGCTCATGGATGGAAAACAATTATCGTAGGGATTGAGGAGGAAACTGGGAAAAATGGAGTGGATTATTTAAGAATGAGGAAGATTAAGTTCAGTTTTACAACCCAATTGAAGATAATGGTACGAAGATTGGCTGCAATCTCTATTGAGGAACTTGAGGAGTGCTCAAAATAGTGGGAATCTACGGTGGTGTGCAAAATTCTGGGTAACAACCCTCCATTCAAGGTAGCAGAGGGGTTCTTCCATAGGATCAAGGGGAGATATATTAGCAAAACCTGACAACTAGAGAGAGGTACGTTAATGGTGAAATTCATGTAAACGTCTTTTAGAGATGAAGTTATTGAATCTGGTAGCGTATATTTTGATGGGAAACCATTAATTATGAAGTCGTGGTCTGCTGATCTAGATTTTAATGAGCCAAAGATAGTCCCTATATGGATGTAGTTACCAAACCTATCCACAGCTTATTGGCAACCTAGATCTATAAGAAAAGTTGTCAGTCCTCTAGGGAAATTTGTACGTGTTGATAGGGGAACAAAAGAGAAGGAGAGATTGTCTTATATATGGGTCAAAACCAAAATTGAGATTGGGGTGATGTTCTAGATTGGCTGTTTCTCTTGAATGAACATAAAGTAATTGTGCAACAGCAGGTTTATTTTGAGTGGAAATCCTTCAAGTGCAAAAAATGTAATCAGTTAGATCACTCGGAGGGGGGGCTTGAATGCAAGAAGAAGAAAAAAGACAAGGAGATTGACAAACAAATGGAAGGTTGATAACCAAGTAATAATACAGGCATCTGGAAAAAGTTTCATGGAAGTAGGAGAGAAATCTGAATGTTCTGAAAGATCTAAAAACATTGTCTTAGTAAATACTGTAGGACATGAGATTACAGTGAGTCACAGAACTGCAAGGCTGAAGAAAAATATGATAGGAAATGAAAGTTTGTTGATATCTTTAAAGGAAAAACCACCTTATGGGAAGTAACTGGACCAGCTGGAATACCAGAGGCTGAAATAAAATTAGTAAGCATAGGGTAGTCAAGAAGTTTTGTATGAGTAACAGAGTTGGATTACTGTGTTTACTGGAAACCAAAATCAAAAATGAAAAACAAAAGGAGGTTTGGAGAAGTCTGGGACTGGGGTGGGATTTGATACTAATGGGGATTTAGTAGCATGTGGGAGAATTTTGGTTTTATGGAGAACATATTTGTTTGATATAAACATTATAAGGGAGAACAATGGATTGATATAAAGGTTTGGTTCAAATCATAAATATGACTTGTTTTGTACTGTTGTATATGGCTTTAATACAAGGTTAGAGAGGGAGATCATGTGGCAGTTTCAGAAAATTTAAGGAAAATGAGTAAACCATGGATGATCATTAGTGATTTTAATTCCCCTCTTGAAGGAATGGATGGACTGGGAGGATAACTTGTAGAAGAGAGGGAATGGATTGATTTTCAGGATATTTTGGAAGAACTTTAACTTATAAACATTAAAATTGTAGGAAGCTTTTATAGTTGAAGCGATAGGATGATGGGTTAAGAGAGAATTCATAGCAGAATGGATAGGGGGGGTGGTGAATGAAGTGTGGGTAGGCAGGTTGAGAAATGTTTACTGTGAAGTAAGGAACGAAATCATCTCTGGGCATTTTCCTTTTCTAATCAGGTTTGACATCTATGACAGCAAGATAAGGAGACCTTTTAAATACTTCAACACGTTTCTCTGTTTCTCCTGTTTAAAGGCACATTTAAGAAAAAATGGGTAAGTCAAGAAGTTAATACTTTATCTAACATGGATAAAGTCCTAAAAGCCATGGAAAACCATTAGCCAGATTGAACGAAAGGGATTTTGGAGATATAAGGGAGGGGTGGAAAAAGTATGGCATTTTGGAACGGAAAATCCTGAATTCGAAACCAAATTCCATTTAGAAGAAAAACATGAAGTGAGTGGCTCGAAAAGAGGTTTAGAAGATGCATGAAGCAGAATCAAGATATCTAAAGCAAAAAAAATGGAATGGCTTAATGAGGATTACAGTCCATCTAAGCTATATTATTCAGGAGTTAAGACAAACCAATAAAAGAACAACATTGTGAATTTCATAATGGGGGATGAATTTTATACAACTCAAGAGGAGATAGAGGATCAGTTAGTTAAAATCTTTAAAATTTTGTTAGGAAGCAGTATAAGGAGAAGTGAGATGGATAAATATGTGAAATTTGGCGAAATTGTTGGTGTCCAACAGCAGGCTAAAATGATTATACCAATTAGATCTGAAGAAGTCCTGAAAGCTTTAAGAAAAATTCACTCAACAAAGAGTCCTGGAAGGGATAACTATACTAGTCAAGGAGACATTGAAAATGGTAGGTGAAGAAGTAAAAAATACAGTAAAGGGATTCTTTGTAGGAGATAATATGCCACAAAGTTTCAGCAATGCAGTAATCTATTTATTTCCAATGATAGCATGGGCACAAGTACCTTCTTAATTCAGACCAATAGCATGTTGCTTTGTAATTTATAAATTGATCACTAAGATTTTTTGTGCTGGAATGAGGACTATTTTACATAAAATAATTAGTGCTAATCAAAGAACTGGGTACTTTTATTAAAGGTAGATACATTGCTCACAATTTTTTGTTAGCCCATGAAATACTGCATAGGTATAAAGGTCAAACAATCAAGTCAATTTGTGTTTTACAGTTGGATATTAGTAAGGATTTTGATAGTGTGGGTTGGGATTTATTGTTTGAATGGCGAAATGAATCGAAATTCCCAGGGCTGATGGTTAATTAGATTGAAAGATTTATTAAATGTTCCTCTTTCTACTTAGTGGTATATGGAGACTATACTGGGAGCTTTAAGGTTGGAAAAGGTGTGAAACAAGAGAATCCTATGTCACCCCTTATGTTTGTTATGTGCATGGAGTATCTACTAGAATGTTCAATGGAGCCTTTAGTCAGAGACAAGTTGAGTATGGCCAAAGGTGTGGAAACCTTAGTGTTCACTTTATATTGTTTGCTGATGATCTCTTGCTTTTTTGTGGGAAAATAGAAAGTCTATAGATGGGATTAAACATATATTTGTGGAATATCATAATGTCCCGGGCTTGGGGAATAATTTAAATAAGTAAAAAATGTTCTTCTCAAAATAATGTGACTGATCAGATGTTGCTTGTTGACTGTTTGAACATTATGAGATGTGATTTTTCTGTTAAGTATTTGAGTCTGCCTCCATCATCAATTCAATGGGACAAGAATGACTGTGAATGTTTGCTGGAAAAGATAAGAAGAAGAATTAAAAGTTGGGGGTCTAAAACCCTGTCACATACAGAGAAATTACAACTTGCTAATTCTATCTTACTGAGTATTACTGGTTATTGGGGAGGTATACTGAAAATTCCACAGAGTACAAACAACATAATTGTGAAATTTTGCACTAGTTATTTGTGGGGACGAGAGGAAGAACTGAGGGGATTCAGTGATGCCTCATGGAATTATCTCGGCAAAGGTAAAATATCTGGAGGTATGGGTCTTAGAGATCTCTCTGTGTGGAATCAAGCAGCTCTTTACCAACTATTATGGGATATTGATAAAAAAAGGACATTTTATGAGTTCAATGGTTGTAATCTTACTACATGAGAAGGAAACGAATGAGGAATTGCAAAGTCTTTGAATTTCAAATTTGGTCCTCAAAAGTGTTCCTAAACTCAGGCATAAAGCAGGTTCAGTGATGAAGAAATACAGTGACATGGATGGAAAATTTACTGCTGCAGGAATGTACAGCAAACTGAAGGGTGGTGAAGAAGTGGAAAGAAAGGGAGCGGTCATTTGGCATAAACAAGTTCTTCCAAAACATAAATTCTTTCGGTGGATGTTTATGAATGGAAAATTGGCTACAACTGATAGACTGTTGGAGTTTGGCATACTTGGAGTAAAATCTGCAATCTGTAGTTTATGTGAGGCAGGTAAGGAAATAGCACAACACCTCTTCTGTGACTGTGGGTATATGAAGCAGGTTTTAAACATTTTGTAAGGGAGGAGTCTAAAATTCATTCGAGGAGTCATAAAGTCCTTGATGTTTAAATATTAAAAGGACTTCTCACCTATGAGGAGTCTAAAGTCGCCCTTTTTATTTTTACTTAAATACAACCTGTTATGGTAAGGTTTAAATTAAAAAATTTAAACCTTTTTTTTGATATTTAAATATAAAAAAGGACTCCTCACCTGTGAGGAGTCTAAAGTCCCCCTTTTTTTATTTTTACTTGAATAAAACCTGTTGTGGTGGGGTTTGGCGGACCCCTGTTAGTTTATTACTATTTTAAAAAATACAAATAAAGAGGGGGAATTAATACATTACCTCAAGGATAAAGTATCATTGGCTTCTATAATACATAGTCCTAATGAAGCTAGGAGGCCAACGATCTGCTAAATCGTGGAAATACAATAACAATTTTTAACCTGCTTATTCTATCTAACGTATAGATATAATTGTGCATCCAATTCGATCATCCTTTTGATGATATTGGTAAATCTGCAAAATGATAAGTTAAATTTACCTTTGTTGAGCTCGTCATTTTTGCTACTAAATCTACGATGCATTTGGCTTCTCTGAAGTTATGGTTTATGGTGAAGTTAAACTCTTCGAGCTTCTACCATATTTCTATAACTGGGTTGCGACAATTCCAAGGAATTTTGAACTCCCTTCAGACCATATTTATGAGCAACAATGAATCACATTCTATCACTAACTTCTTGATACCTTATTGAGCAGCCAGATTCAAGCCATGCAGAAAGACTCTGCTTCAGCTTCTGAGCTGGTACATTTACCTAAAAAAATTACAGCATAGGAGATATGTGATCCTTGATTATCCCTTAGTATAATACCAGCACCAGCCTGACCATTGTTTATCGAGAAGTCATCAGAGTTTAACTTTACTATGATGGTAGATGCCAGATTACTGATCTTGGTTGTTATTGCAAATTTCTTAATTTAAGAAACTTGAGCTTTGGAATTTTGTCAGAAAGATCCCAGCGAACATTCATTTTGTTAGATATGAATATGTCATTATAAAGTATCAGAATATGCTTATGAAGAACTTTAATATCAGGCTTCGTGTCATCATAAATAAATTTGTTTCTTTAGCACCAGATAAACCAGATTACAATGCATGGAGTATTATAATCAGATCAGTAAGCAAGTGATGCTGAAAATGATGATTCCAATAGAAGAAATACTTATCCCAGAAGTAATTAAAATCTGGTGAAGCAATTCAAAAGGTTGATTCAATTTTAGACCATTGTTTTCTAATAACCATGCATTGATTGAAAGTTTGATGCGGGATTTTTTATTCAACTTTATATATACAGCACATTGAAACCAAGTTGAAAGATAAATCCTCTCAAATATATTTTTAAAAAATCTCAAGTTGAGCACAATGATTTTATGAGATAATAGATTGGACAACAAATATTTAAATGAAGGGATTTTCATTTTTTTTGGATCTTAGTAACTCATATGTTGATTTCAAGTTGAAATTTCCACTCTCAAGTAAAGTCTATACTATAGAGTCATTGTAATTAGGAAACAAAAAAATCAGTTTTGAGCAGAGGAAGAATCTGATAAGTGAAACCAGCTTTTATGTACTCTTTTAACTCATGTTGGTTCTTGGCAAATTCCGAGATGGTTAAGTCTGGAAATGAGAGATCATTGTTATCATTCCAGTGATATCTTAAAGGGTCAACTCTAGTCCAGTTAGCATATTAAGAGGACAAGTTACAATTACCAATATGAATGAATGAGAGTTCAATGGCCAGATTTTGAATTTCAATGACTCTTTTCCAGGTTCTTGATTTTTTTAGAGTGTTCAGGCATAGACCACATTGCCTTTTCCCAAAGAGATTGACCCAATTGGAGCTTCCACCATATTTTTATAGAGAAGCGTTTAGTCATTTTGTATAAGTTTGTAAATCCCAGTTCATTTTCTTCTTTTGGGAAGCATAATTTAGAGTAAGATTTCCAGATTTTCCTATTTTGTTGGTTAGGATCAGTGGAATTCCATAGAAGTTTGGTAAACAATTTATGAAGTTTTTCAATTATACTATTTGGTGGTTTCATGATTGTAAGTATGTAGAATGGAATAGTGACTAATACATGTTTTACAAGGGCCAGTCTTCCTGCCCGAGAGATTGTCTCTTTTTATCCATGAATTAAATCTGTTAGTAATGGAGTCTATCATTCCCTGGTACAGGCTGCTCTTCTTCTTGCCAATGAATATTGGACACCCTTGATACTTAAATGGTAAATAATCAATCGACATCTTCGATTCAGTTATTACAATTACATTACCTCTTGGCGTATCATGTTTGGACAAAGAGAAGGATGATTTTCAAAGTTATCTTTTGTGAGTTTTTTATATAGATTTTAAGGAATTCCATTAATCTTTTTATACCAGATATAAAGTATTTCAGTAGAAGTTGAGTATCATCTACAAATGATAAGTGTGTTACACTTATCATTGGATGTGGTAGTTTGTAGTAACATGTATTGGCATACTAAAACAAGACATTTGTATTTATTGTAAAAGCTAATGATATTAGGATGAAAAGCAATGGGGGTAGAAGATCCCCTTGTTTTGATCCTCTTGAACCTTTGAAGAAACCACTGGGGCTTCCATCTACTCATACTGAGAAATGTGCAACTTTTATGTTGCTCAGTATTATATTCATCATTATTGTTGAGAATTTCATTTTAGTTAAGAGGTTTGATAAAAACAAATCCCAAGATACCCTATCAATAACTTTCCTCATGTCAAGCTTTATGACAACGTTTATATCCACTATTTTTGTGTGTATAGAATTGGTTAATTCTTGCATTAATAAAACATTTTCGGCTAATTCCCATTAGAAACAAAAATTGTCTGTTCATTAGAGATGATCTCATTTAAAATAGGTTTCAATCTAGTTGCAATTATCTTAGAAAATATATTGTTAATTAAGTTACATAGGATGATTGGTCTATAGTCTTTAAATGAGAAACAGACATTTTTTTGGGGGGATTAAAACTATCACTATGGAGGATATGAACTTAGGAATTGGGGATTGGTTCAGAAAATATTTTACTACTAAGAGGAGATCATTTTTATGATCTCCCGACATTCTTTGTAAGAGGATCCTAAAAATCCACCAGGACTAGGAGTAGAGGATCCATGAATTGATTTTATAATTTCTTAAAGTTCTAGAATAGTAACTGTTTCAGTTAACAAAATTTTTTGTTCAGGTTTAATTAGTTAAGGGATATTTTCTAGCAAGACTGCAGTATTTATCCCCGTTGAATCTAGGTTTTCTTTTGTTAGCAAGTTTGTAAAGAAGTTAACTGCTTCTTTTTTAATTTCTTCCTGTGAGTTAATCCAACTACCATCACCATTTTTAATTAGGGATTTGTTTTTGTTCTTATGTTAAGATTTGAAAGTTTGATGGAAGAAATTAGAGTTTGTATCTCCTTTATTTATCCATTTAATTATATAATTTTGTTTTCAATAAGTATCCTAATTTAAAAGTGCTTGGGTGTATGTGTCTTTAGCTAGGTTATAAGCCTTTAGGGTTGTTTGATCTTCATTTTCTTGAAGATCCTTCTCAACTTTAAGTAAATTCCATTCAGTAGAGGTTACTTTATCAAAAATGTTGCCAAAAGTGTTAATGGTTCAAAATTTTATCGCAAATTAGAGGTTCTTAAGTTTAAATGAAAATATTAGCATTCTAGTTACATTTTTTGGATATTCCAAGCATCTTAAACCATTGCTTTGAAAGTTGGGTGGTTAGACCAACAATTTTGGATTTAAAGCTTTTAGGTCATGTTTGATCAATTTGGTCTGAAATATGTAATATCAAGGAGGTGTAATCATATTGCTTCCTTGACGGTGTTTTAGTGTTAGAACTGGGAAAGGCTGATCACCATTGTGAGTTAGAAATACCCTGTCTAACCTTCTCTAGACCCTTCTTTTGGATCTCATCCCTGGTCTGGTATAAATAGTGCATGTGGTTGGGATATTGCTCATATTGGCTTCATTGAGGAACTTCTGAAAAATTTAATTACTTTTTGGGTCTGGATTGGATGGTCCTAAGTACTCCTCAACTCTCTCTATCACACTAAAATCCCTAATAAGGCATATTGGGTGTAGTTAAGATGGAGTTATAAAGCTTATTTCTCTCCTTGGTGTTATGTTTAGCATAAATGAAACCAACTGAGCAATCCTGACTTAGATTTTGGTGTTTAATCTTGGTTACAATTAGTTGTTCCTTAATTTAAATGACATCTAAATTTATAGTGTCATTCTAGAACAACCAGATCGTACACCCTTTTTTATTATGAATTTTTTGTATCCTAATTTAAAAGTCATGTCATGAATACTCTCTGATTGGAGTATAGGCTCAACGATAGCTAGTATTTCTATTTTATTCCTTCTTTTAATGTCTTTTAATCTGATATGAGTTAGGTTATTTCCAAATCCTCTTGCATTCTGTACACATGTGTTTAATCCTAACATTAATTGATTTTGTTTTGATTCATTGTTGAACGAGTTATGATTTTTTTAGGAGTTGAAGTGTAATCATTTTTATTATATTTTATGGTTATAAATATTTCTTCAATAAAATCTTCAGGGTTGTTTTTTATAAGGGCATTAAACTTATTTTGAGATTTAGTTAGGCTTGCCATGATTCCTAAAATATTAGATTTCTTAACTGATTCTTGAGTATTAGTTACCTTTTTAGGCAATTCATTA
>JAUOBV010053725.1:0-13846 GCA_032360425.1 Rubia occidens
AAGATCGCAAAATGACAATATATATATATATATATATATATAGTTGCCCAATTATTGTTATACTGTTGTGAAGTTAACTTTACATTCTTAATGAAGCTGAAAATGCCAAGTAGTTCTTTTCGGAAGAAACATGAAAACATTGTTATTGTCGTAATAAAATCTCACCCAAAGGCTTCAGATTCAGTTACGATGCCTAACTATAACATAACATGAAATTGGTTATGAAGCGCAAGTTATAGGTTTACCATGTATAAAACAATGATGGATCAAAACTATTGCATCCTAGAAGCGACACAAAAACTAGCAAAAAATAAGAGCTAAAACTTGAGAGCCCGCTCCTGCGAACTGTAGACTGTGGAAGAAGAAGAGGTGTCGATTTTTCGAGTGAGCGGAGGTGTCGATTGGGTCCCGGCCTGGACAGCGATGGAGCGAGCAGAGGTGTCGATCGGAGGCGGGGGATGCGCGATTAGAGCAGAGGTGTCAATTGGAGCAGAGGAGTTGATTGGAGGTTGCAATCAACGATGCACGATGAGATTGGTTTGCGAGCGTGACGGGATTGAGGGAGGGAAAGTGAGGGAGGAGGGTTAGAGTACAGTGCCTAGGTTTGAGTATTTTCATATTTTACTTATTTTAATATTGTTTTCTTCTTATGATATAATATTATTGAATAGATTCTGATACTACTACATGTTATAAGAAAAGTATGTATGGATATTCGAAATAGTTATATTAAAAAAAATCAATATTATAATACATTTTATATATAGACATGTATAGATAGGAAATTAAATCAAAATTTGGGTAACAATTGGTGAACGGATATGTCTCCAACATACCAATGGAAAATTACGATATGGCCCAAAATTTCGTGACGACATTATCCTTCTCTCCAAAAAATACTATTTATGTTATTCTTGCATAAATATAGAAATACAAAATAAATTATATTTTTTGTAAAATGTTGAAAAGCGCTAGTACATGTTCTAGAGTCAGTTAGAGATTACTTTGAAGTAGGAAAGGGAAATCGAAAAGGATTACGAATATGTTCTTGCACCGCATTGTTAATACAAGGAGGGTGTATAGAGTAGCATCGCGTTTGAGCGGATTTCAATTTGGAGTTACGAGTAAAGTTTTTACTTTTTGTACTTAGGTTCATCCAAGAAATTTGGAATTGTCGAATCACGAAATTGGCGATGCCAAAATTCAATTGAATAATATACGATTGCGACTTTGCGATTTGGGAATGTATGGGTGAATGGAATGGCCGTTAATTAGTTAAAGTCAAACATTTTTTGTAATTATATACACTAAATCAATTAAGAGTTGGACGTTAGTTAGTTAATGTCAAACATTTTTATTCTTATTCATATATATTAGGTCAATAAAGGTTGATAATTGATTAATTTAAATCAAATTAGCTATTATTTAAAATCAACAAAAAGAAGTAAATGATTTTGAAAGTTAAGTAAAAATATAATTTAGCTTAGAGCGGATGCGCACAACTGCCCCCATCTCATCAAATTTTTGACAAAAATTTCAAAAATTTTGGCAAATATTTGGCGGGAAGATTGAATTTTAAAATTTTTGCAAATTTTTGGAAATTTTTTGGTGGGAAGATTTAACGTTAAAAATTTAAGCACCAATTTTTTGAAAACAGGTGCTGAATTTTGGCAAAATTTTAAAATATTTTGGCGGGATGGCAAATGTTTTGAAATTATTTGGCGGGAAGATTGAATTTTAAAATTTTAGCACCGGTTTT
This sequence comes from Rubia occidens, assembly GCA_032360425.1. Classification (NCBI taxonomy): domain Eukaryota; kingdom Viridiplantae; phylum Streptophyta; class Magnoliopsida; order Gentianales; family Rubiaceae; genus Rubia; species Rubia occidens. Next base: position 1,760 of record JAUOBV010053725.1, read on the forward strand.
CAAAAAATTGGTGCTAATTTTAAAAAATCGGTCCTAATTTATTGTGGTGATAGAGGGGTGTTTCTGTGGCAGTGTCCCTACTACTATATATGGACATATATCTACTAGGGTTGAGGTTTATGCTCATTTTTAGACTTCAAGGGGAGACTGGAGAGAGAAAATATTCTTCCTTCTCTTTAGGTTCTTTTCATCTCTTTTTTCCCCTTTGCGCAAAGGCATTGAATCCAATGAAATACTTAGCTTCAGTGCTTAGGGAGTAGCTAATTTACTTGGGGATAATATTTGTATTCATGTTTTGATGTTCATTTTGTGAGATTTCACAGATCGGCCTATTTTTTATGCATTTGTGTTATTATGTTGGCTTGTTCTTAATATTCTTATGAATTGCATGATTGTCACACTTAGTTAGAACACACCAAGGTCTACTTTCATGTTGTTGCACTATTGCTACACCCCATGGAGGAAAACTTAGATGCGCTCGGAGTAACGATGGGTCCGGAACCGTGTGGGAGTGTGCACGTAGGTTTCCATTTTTAACGTTACGATCAATTATGCTCTAGTTAGCCGACTATTCGGTCCGAAGGGTTACAGGTAGAGATAGCTAAGGTAGCAAGCAAGGATTACATTTGTAATTCTAGAGCCATCGAAAAGATGCCTACTTCCTTTTCCTTTTTTTGGCCTAGGGGTAATGCGTTCTTAGTGTTTAGCCCAGGACTTAATCGCACAAGGGAGAATCAGACATGCACAGTGAGCCATTTTCATTGTTACACTCTCCTAGTTTTGGAGGCGAGACCTATGGAAGATTTAATATTCACACCCTTATGTGAAAGATAGGGGAAACTTATGATCATCGATACACTACGTGATACAAACACTAGAATAGGCTTATTGCTATATGTAATGAGATCGATAATCGAAATGACATTAATCGTGTATTCTCCGAGTGCAAGTTTATATTGTTATTCTTGCGATCATTTGCATGCTAGTAAATTTTTGTACAAATTCCCCCCAATAATTGTTTCTCCAACACTATTTATTCCTAAAATGTGGTAGAACTGACGATCCGATCACGGTTGTGTTTAGTTAATTATTAGATTCCTAACATATCTATGGACGACCCCCGGTACTTGCCACTATCTACCATTCTTGGTTATAGTAGTAGGAACGGGAGCAACATATAAATTTCATCTTTAATCCCTAATAGTGCTCCTCTCGGTTTTTAGTTGGCGGATCTCACATGGCTCATTGATTGAATTAGTGATACCGGGAGGGGGCGGTTCAGAGACTAATATGAAATTTCACATTTTTATTTTTCATGCGTTTGCACGTACACCTTTGCATTTCTTTTCCCAGATCTATAGCTTGCGAGATTGAGGTTGTAAACCTATACTGTGCAAAGCTGGAAGATCTATTGCTTACTTCTTTTTTTGTACGCACGTTGGACTTTGAGTTTTTATTTTTGAAAGATCCATAGCTTCTAAGATTGAGGTTTTAAACCTATATTGTGGGAAGCCACAAGATCTATTGCTTTCTTTTGTCGCTCTTTTTGTACGCATGTACGCCTTTTTACAAGATCTATAGCTTGCAAGATTAAGGTTGTAAACCTATATTGTGCATAACCATGAGATCTATTGCTTGTTTTTGTTTCTTTGATTTTGTTATTTTGATAAGGTCTATAGCTTTCTGTGTTGCGATTGTACAAATTTACTTTTTTGTGTTTGCAAAATGTGATATTTGGTTTTCTTTTGCGATATGTTATGGTTTGCCAGTTTTTACTGTTGTTACTGTAGACTTTGCATTGAATGTAAGTTAACAGTACTATAGGTGAGTTTTCCCATATGACATTTTCTAATATTGATTATATACAGTCGCGATGATATCGTGCTTGAAAATAAACAATGATGCTAACAATGAAAAGGCCACCAATGATCATATCATGGTTCTTGTACAACCGAGCTCTTCCTAACGCCTACCAAGGATCTACACATAGAACTTAGGTTAATCACATGCCAAATGTTCGGGACACTGCTTCCATCCAATCTTTCTAGCTTGTAATAATTAGATCGATGCTCTTTCGTTACCTTGTACGAGCCTTCTCACTCTGGGCATAATTTTCCTTTCTCTTTTCCCAAACTTGCCACAAATTTTCATAGCATGAGATGGCCAACTCAAAACTGTGTCTTCTTGACATTCTCATTATATGCTCGGGGCACCTTCTCCTTGTACTTTGCCTCTATGATCGTTGCATGTTACCTTTTCTCCTCAAGTTCATCCAAATTTATCATTTTGGGATGACTTCCTCCATTGTATTATTTAACTCTAAGGCTTGATTTCCCAAATTCAATTGGTATTACTTCCTTGTTACCGTAAACTAAGTTGTATGGTGTTTCTTTAGTGGTTTCTCGCACTATTTTTCTGTATGACCATAACGCATTAGGTATCTCATCTACCCATCTGGTTTGGTTTGCTTTCCTTCCAATCCTTTTTGAATTCCTTGGACTAATATTCTTTTAGTTACCTCCACTTGGCCATTAGCTTGAGGATGAGCTATAAATGTGAATTTCTGCACAATCTATAACTTCGAGCACCACTCAGTGAAGGTTCTAATTGTGAACTATGTACCATTATCTTTCACGATAGTTTAAGGTACACCAAACCGAAAAACTATGTTTTTTTAAACAAACTTTCTTATTGCTTCTATCTTGATTCTTCCCAATGGCTTTGCTTCTACCCACTTCATGAAGTAGTCAATCGCTACGATTAGAAATTCACATTACCAGCTCTTTTAGGGAAAGGTCCAACCAAATTCATTCCCCTTTTGTAAAATGGCCAGGCTCCATATATCCTTGTTAGAGTAGCTTGTGGCTTGTTCGATACCGACGCATTAATTTGGCAGCTTTTGCACTTTAGCACGAAGTTGTGCACATCGTTAACATTGTTAGCCCATAATACCCTGCTCGAATTACCTTCTTCGTAATTTTTTGAGATCCTTGATATGTCCCACATAGCCCCTGATGAACTTCTTTCAAGAGTTTGTTTACTTGGGATGGACCGACACACTTTATCAATAGAGATAAGACACCTTTTTTGTATACGATTCCTCCCTCATAAACGTAATTGTGTAACCTGAATTCCAACTTTCTAGCCTGGATTCTATCTGCTGGCAATTTTCCCAATTCAAAGTAGTTCTTTAACGGTGTCATTTTTTATTCATGAGTCTGGACATTTGACATAGTTTTTGTGATCGTACTTCTGATCGGTATGATCTCTACGTTCACATTGTTCTGTCCCAGCAATGAATTAAAGCTAGTCATTGCCAGCAAGCCACCTATCTTTGTATTTTCACTCCTTGGTACATGTTGAATGTCAAAGTATTCATGTTGGGCTATAGGTTGCCGAACTCTCCTTAAATACTTTATCAACTTCTTCTCTCGCACCTCATAATATCAGTGCACTTATTAGACCGCTATATGTGAATTGCTAAAACACTTAACGCTCCTGACCGTCATCGTAATTGTAAGGTTCAACCCACGTATTAGTGCTTCGTATTTAGCTTCATTGTTTGTGAGTGGGAAATTGAAATGAATTGAGTATCTACGTTCTCCTCAATCTAGATTTACTAGTAGAAATCCTACACCGCAGCCTTCTTTGCTACACGCTCCATCAATGAACAATTTACATGCGATGTCTGTCCACTTTGATTTCCCTTTGTCTGTTCCTATATTTTTGGGTGTACTTGCCTCTTATGCATCCGAGCTCTTCATTTCTGCGATGAAATCTGCTAAGGCATGCGCCTTGATTATAGTTCAAGGCTGAAACTGGATCTGATACTATCCCAATTCAAGAGCCTATTTAGTCATTCTGCGGGACGATTCTAGCTAGCTCAAGATATTTTTAATTGGGTAGTTAGATACACAACTATATTGTGACTTTGAAAGAAGCTTCACAGTCTCCTTGCTGAGTATGCTAATGCGAGAGTTAATGTTTCAATCGGCAAGTATGTCGTTTCTACATTTTACAGTATCATACTAATGTAGTACTCTGGCACTTCCATGTGCCTTTCTTAACACACCAAGTCTTAACCCACTATTTTTTATTGAAATTTATAGATATAGGTATTGAGTGTCTCCTGGCATTGGTGACTTCACAGTTGGCAATTCTTGTAACTATTTTTTCAAAGACTCATACGCTTTCTTAATTTCCTCATTCAAGCTGAACTTCTTGGCCTTTTTTAGGATGCCAAATAGTGGTAAATGTTTTTCAGCAGCTTTTGAGATGAACCTGCTAAGTGATGTTAGGGATCCCATCAACACCTGCACTTCTTTGACAGTTCGCGATTGAGGGAGGTCGGCTATTGCTTGTATCTTTTCCAGGTTAGCTTCAATTTCTTTGAAGGATACTTTATACCCCAAAAAAATTCTTGCATCCACTCCAATTATGAAATTCTTAGGTTTAAGTTCATGTCAATCGTGCTTAGCATATCCAGGGTTTCTTTCAAGTCCTGCACGAACTGACATGACCTTTTGCTTTTGATCACCATATTATCAACATATGCTTCAAAATTTCTTCCTATTTGATTGTGAAATGCAGTGTCGACTACTGTTTGATATGTCGCACCAACATTCTTTAGGCTAAATGGCATCTTCACACAGTAAAACACTTCAAAGCTTGTTATGAAATTTGTCTTTTCCGCATCTTCTGGGTTTATAAATCTCTGGTGGTATCATTTGTACGTATCCAAGAATGCTAGGACTTTGTATCCTAATATTGCTTCCACCAACTAATCAATTTTAGGTAACGGATAGCAGCTTTTTGGACAAGCTTTGTTTAGATCAATGAAGCTCATGCACATCCTCTATCCTGTGTCTGCCTTCTTTACCATCGCTGAGTTTTCCAACCACTTTGGATAAATTACTTCCTTTAGGATACCAGCATAGAGCAGTGCTCTAACCTGCTCTTTGATCGCTTTCTGTTTATCACTAGTGAAGCTTTACTTAATTAGCTTGATCAAATTATTTATATTTAGAGAGTGGGTAACTGTGTCTAGGTTGATTCCTCCCATGTTCTACACAGCCCATGTGAATGTTTATTTGTGACTTTACAGAATTTTAGTCACTTTTTCTTTGACTTTCTTGGTAAATATTTTCCTATCTTAACACATTTAGAAGTGTTCACACCGTCCAGAATGACAATTTTAGTTACCTCTCCGAGATCCACTTGAGGTTCCTGACCCGCCCCCTCTCGGTGTTGCTAAATGAACACACAGTCTTTTTTCATGGGAGATGCACTCAATAAACCAAGAGGAGGTAAATGATCAAAGGTAGTAATTTATATTGTTTCTCCCGTTCGAACTACTATGCTACATATAGGATAAATAGTGGAAAGACCGAGGTTATCCACAAAGATGCTAGGAATGTACAAGTTAACTAATGTTGTGATCGATTCGTCAATCCGACCACTTACTAGGAATAGCTAGTAAGCTACAACAAACATTTTGAGGGGGATATAGTAACAACCACGAGTATACGAAATCACAAGATAGTGAAACTATATAAACTAGCACTTAGGGAGTATTTGTGTAACATAATCGTGTTGTGTTTCGATCTTTGATTTTATCACATTCAAGATATATAAGCATATTCTAGTGTTTATGACACGTAGTGGGGTCGATGGTCAACACTTCCCATAAATGTCACGTATGGTGCACATATAATCTTCCATCGGTACCACCTCCATAGTTAGAGGAGAGCAATAATGACCCTAGATTTTGTGCTGATCATAATCTCCCCCGTATGATTATGTCCCGAGTACTCCACCACAAATGCTTCTCCATAGGCCTACGGAAGCAATGGGGATAAAGCACCCTCTAGGGTTCCTACTCACACCAACCCTAGTTTACTACTAACATTATCTCTATCTGTAACCCTACGCGCCAGTTTGTATGCTAAGACCAGTGTATGGTCAATCATAATATTAACTCGACAACCCACACGAACACACCCATACGGTCTCAGACTATTGTTACCCCAAGGACATCTAGATTTCCTTCTCCGGGGAATATCAATAAGTGCGCCAATACGAAACTACACTATGGTGTGTGCCAATCTGGGTGTGAAAATCATGCAATTTATAAGAACAGTAAGAAGAAGCCAACATAATAATCATAAACACATAGAAATAGGTAGATCTATATAATCTCTCAAAAAAAGCACTAAATCATGAATACAAACCCTAAGTTAATTATCTCCTCTCTAAGCATTAAACCCAAATATTTCATTGGATTCAATGCCTTTAGGCCAAGTAAAAAGAGAAGAGAAGAAAATATTTTTTGAGAGAGGGAAGAAATCCTTTCTCTCTCTACCCTACTCTTAATAGTCTAAAATGAGAAAAAGCGTAAACCCTAGTAGACATAGGTTTCTATATATAGTAGAAGGGAATGAGGCCTTCGAAAATGTCCAAAATAGGCCTAAAACCCCTAGCAGTCACAAATGGCACGAGCTGTAGAGAAGGCCATGGTCGTGCAGGCTAAGGCCTTAAGACCCGTGTCATATGACAGGGTCATGTTGGCTCGTGATAACACTGGCTATGTTCCCAGGCACCATGGTGTTGCTTCGTACTAGCATGTGTCATCTGGTCTGACACGGTGGTGCCATCTATGACTAGCACAAACTGTGTCGGTCAATCCTCTTTTTATTGAGCAAAATGGTGGTCGGCCTTGTCATTCTTCGCACCTCGTGGGTGGGTCTACGCATTTTTAGAGTTGAGACAACAAGGGTCATGTAAACGAGTATGGTTTGTGTCCATAGTTAGTCTCACAAAATATTTGGGTGATATGGGCCAACTTGTATCAACCAATCCATGTCAGGAGGTTATGGCACTACCGTGCTGGAGAGCATGGTCTTTGTTGGGTGCTTCTTTCATGACCATTTTGTGGATATGGCCGTGTAAGTTGGTTCATGCCAGCTAGTGTCAGTCAGCCAGCAAGTGTTCGCTGCATGGTGTTGACCGTCGTTCCGGTTGATGTCGCCCTTCCATTTTTTAGACTGTTGAAATCTGATTATGCCTTTGTCTGTCTTAATCCCATATTCTACCACACTTTTAGTTTGTGGCATTTTGTCTACTATTATCCTTGCGAATTTTCTTCCAATATCTTCTACCATCCTTAAGGATTGCCCTAAAATATCTCCGGGTGCTCTCGCAAATAGCCTTCAAATATCTTCTACCATCCTCCCGGATGGTTTTCTACATGATGTTTCTGAAGTCCTCATAAACAACCTACTAGTAAGCTCACAAAATAAGGTCTAGGTGCTCGTGAGGACAAGGTGTCTATTAGATAAAATTAAGTTTACAAAACTCGGGATTTAGATAAGAAAACCAATAACGGTCATCTAAACCCTTTGTAATGTATACCTAACTAAAAATAGAAATCAACCAAACAAAACATGATAACAAATGTGTCAACATTAGTTAATGCATGCATAAAGCTGCAGATCAATTCCCCCAAACTTAAACCTTTACTCGTCCTCAAGTAAACAAACAAAAGAGCAAAGATCCAAGGGGAAAGTATCATGTAAGGATAAGTTAACCAAGACATTCAACCTTATTCCCAAGCTACCCTAGTTCCCCTAAAGATTTAAGAATCTCACAACTCTCACTCTGGCCGAAGATGCTAAAGTAACCTATCCACCAAAATCAATACAATAAAAGGCAAAGTTTTTATGTGACAAGTGTGAAGCAAAACCTACTTCGCCGAAAGAAGTCACCAATGAGAATCCAATGGATGTTTAATTTTGAAGTTTCCGTTTTCTCTCAAATTCTCTCAGTTTGCCTAGGAGACCTTTTGGGTCTTCATCCCAGCATTAACACATGTTGAGCTCACACAAACCTTTTCCACACAGGCCACTCATTTGTTACCTAGATTTTTCAACCTAGCTGGGTCTTGCCTCTCATTTTTCAAGGTTTTTTTTTACCTAACCTGGTTTTTCCCATTGTTGACTAAGTCACACTTTTGGGTTTTCAACATAGCTAGGTATATATTTTTTCATGTTTTTTCAAATTTTTCAAAAAACAATTGTGTAACACAAAATGACCTAAAGATGGGCTTCATACTACATGATGAAAAGAAAAACAAAAAATTACCCCAATGAAAATTCTGCCAAAACAACCTCGAAAACAAAACACTACAAATAGTGTCCTCACACAAAAAAACAAAGTTTTTAAAAAAAACTAGCAAAAGATTTTTCAAAAATTATGAGGGCAAAACAAACAAACAAATGACCAATAGTTATCAAACAAGATATCGAAATCAAGGCAGAAAAACAAAAAAGATTCCACCATGAAGGTGTGCCAACAACATGTGCACATCATTCCTAAATCTGAATATACCATTCCCCCAAGACTGCATCCACTTCGGCTGATGTCTCGGGTGCTAGGTCCACATATGATAGGAAGAAACTGACTGGTACTCCTACAAACTCTGCTCTCTGAAAGGGCTGAACTGTGGATGATGCTAAGGTTGGGCCTCATGCTGGAAAGGGATAGAAATGTTGTGTTCATGAGGCTCGGGTGTATGAGGGGTCCACGGCTACTGTGCCTGCTCGACTTTGCAAAATAGTCCTCATGCGGGGATAAGTTGCACCTGTCGGAACTCTGCCCATACTGAGGCTCGGTAAATGGTGATGGCACAAACTAAAGGAATGTTGGTGGTGGCTGGATATGCTGGTGGTCAGTGGGGAAGACCTGTGCAGACTAATTAGGAATCTGATCCTATACCATCGAAGCCTGCTCCTCATGCTTACCCTACTAATCATTCTCACTTTGCTCATCCGCATCCTCACAAGGTACTCCTAATACTACCTTCGATCCTGCATTAGGGTCTATGGCCTCATGAAGTCCTCTCCCTTGTATCACTAGTAGACAGTCTCATGCTTGATACGTATCATCCTTGCCCTTATCATAGATGAAAGAATAAGATTGAACTGGCTGTTTGGGTTCTCTAGCATGTCAGTCCTCATCAAAAGGCGATAATGAGCAACTAGATGTGATATCATACCCTTGATTGCTATTTTACCTGTCCACGAGAGGGAGATTCAATGGTCGACGAAATCATCCATAAAATTAGGGCAAGCCGTGCTGTGCAAATAGACCATAAGATTCTACAATCCCTTTCAGTGGCAATGGTGGTCTCCTTATGCCAACTGACCAGTATGCTAAACAGTTCAGTCACGTATCTCAATGCTAGATGCACAATATCAATATTCTTTCTCCGTAGGGTGATTGAAGGCCAGAAAGTGTGCACATTGTAGCCTCCGGGACCCTTATTGTAACCAGTGAAATCAGTGTAGTGCTTCTGATGCAGGGACAACAATTTACCATTTTTAATTATTTTCCAATTTTGTTTTTATTTTGGAAATTAGTTCCAAAATTTCCTTTTCTTTATTATTTCCTATTTCCTTTTATTTTCGAAAATTAGTTCCGAAATTCCTTTTCATTATTATTTCAGGTTTTTACTTGCTTGCGGATCTTTTCGATATTCTGACTGCGTCACATTAATTACCCATTAATTAATTTCTCATCTCATTTCTTCCCAATCTCACCCAATAGACACCTCTGCGTGTAATTAAAACTTTTTACTGGTTGTCATCTTACTCCCTCAGTCTCAGCTAGGGTTGACTCTTGCTTTTTGCACGCCGTTAAAGATATATGTTTAATCGTTAATATGTTTATCTACGTATAACAACAACAAATAAAAAATTATATTTAACTTGTTATGACGAATTGAACCATATCATATATGATTATACTATTGTTTATATATCTATTCAAATATATGATTAAATTTTGAAAACAATAATATTAAAAAAAGTAAGAGTGCATGTTCAGATGAGACAGAGGGAGTACATGAGCTTCAAGTTAATTATTTGAAAATGCACATATTTCCCTCTCAATTATTTTAAAAAAAACATACATATATCTTTCCCAATTTTTTAAAATTACACATATACGGCATTTGAAAAACTGAGAATGTGTGCGCTAAACAAGAATCAAGGATGTATGTGTATTAAACAAGAAATTGGAGCACATAAATGCACATTTATTTATGTTTATCTACGTATAATAACGACACTTTATAAATAGAGCACATAAATGCACTTTACTCTATTCATTTCTCACTTTTTTTTCCTTCTAACTTTTGACTATTTGAAGAATGTAAATGAACGTTCTTGCTAATTTTCCCACATGATCTACATTTAATTTAATTAGCTAAATCAACAAAAGAACCTTGGAATTAAACGAAAGAGTGAAGTGTTAAAATGACCTAAACTTTAGAATGAAAGCGCCAATTTATCATAATGAAAAATGCTAAAATAACTCTAACTTTATGATGCAATCAAATCCTGAATGCCGGTGATTTTGATTGTCAATGGGAGATTTGGATGTAATTTAAGGAAATGACAAATTTAACACTGAATTAAAAATTAAAAGATTTTATCAACTTATGGGGCAAATGTAATTTCGTCATTTATGGTCCAGTCAAAACCCAAATTGATGAGTCAACACCGGAATAGTGACAAAATGCTATAATTGAACATTTTATCATAAAGTTAGGGTTATTTTGACATTTTTTCCTTCAATTTGCAGGTTATATTAGCACTTTCAGTTTAAAATTAGGGTTAGAAGTGTAAAAATCCCTAAACGAAATTACAAATGAAACTTTGATACTCCGTAAATGGTTATCTATTACTTCCTTCGTTCTAGTCATTTCTGCACACTTTCCTTTTTGGTCCGTCACAACCAAATCTACATACTTTTGAAATATTCTATGGACAAGTAAAGGAGTTATTAAACATAATAGAATTTTTCTCTCCCTCCTCTCTAACCATATTCTCTCTCTAGGATCATTCTAGTTGAAGATCTTGAAGTCTTCATTCCATCAAGATGTATTTGAAGCTTTGATTTTATATTTGATTCAAATTTCAAATTTTGAAATTTTGAATAATCATCAATACTTGCTAAATATGGAATGCACACAATTTATGGGAATGGATCATGGAAATGGAATCACTCATGGAACAATAACGATGGCTGATTTCCATCCAATTCACCACTATATTAACATCCCTCTCTACCATCAACTACAACACACTCCTTTACTTGTGCAATTCCTATTAAAAAAACAATATTACTCCTCACACTCCTTCTTCATCTTGATAGTTTAGCAACAAAGGCCACGGGTGAAGAATTAGCCAAAATGTATGAAAGACTAAAAATGTCAGAAAGTGACAAACTGTTGAGTCAAAATTAGAAAAGCACACTCATCACAAGGGAGAAGATCTACATAGGGGCAAAAATCGTAACTCACAAGCATAAAAGGGAGGAGTCAATGATCAATCTCAAGAGGTGGGCTTGGAGATGCAGAGGTGGAGTCAAATGATTTAACATGGGTAAAAACTTTTTATTTTCTAGTTCTATTGTTAGGAAGATCGTAAGAAGGTGATTGAAAACTCCCCATGGTCTTTTGAGTATTTTCTAGTAGTTCTCAAAGAGACAGATGAAATTGAGTTGCTCAATGAAATGGAAATCACAAAATGTCGTTTCTAGGTGAACGTCTATTCGGTCCCACCAGAGATCTTAAACATATACACAACTATTATGTGCAATGATATTGAGGTTTCACCAAGGCATGTCGGAATAAAACTGGCACATGTATGAGAGCAAGCCCGGAAATTAGATTGTTGTTGTTAGTGAAAGATCCCATCCCACGAATTCATAAATTTAAGGATGAAAGTAGTGGTAAAATTTTTACTTTTTATTTACAATATGAACGTCTGCCTCACTTTTGTGAACTATGTGGTCACATAGACCACCCAAAGATCGATTGTCTTGCAAAAAATACTCCCTGCGGGGAAAGGTTCATGCCCATGTTCTGGCTCCCAAAGTTATTACATTTAGAAAAAACTCACCATTACCACACCTAGGCCAGAGGTGATGCGCCGGCAAAGCTTGAGAAAAAGAAGAACAATATAACGCAATGTAATAGGGACAAAAATCATTGATATTGCTACTCCAGCCTCTTAAAAACTTGCT
>JAUOBV010053825.1:0-13845 GCA_032360425.1 Rubia occidens
ATATAATATAATATTCTTATTTTAAATTATATAAAAATAAATCATAATTTTATTTATTATTTAAATATTATTATATTTAAAAATAATATATTTTATTTAACTAAATTATTAAAAAATACTATTTTTATATGATTTTGGTCAATTTGAGTCGACCCATGACCTGACCCGACCCTAAACTATGAAAATTTTAACCTGACTCAACCCGTTCCATTTGTCCCAAAATTTTGAATCAATTTGGGTCGGGACAGCTGACCCACCCCGACTCATGAACACCCTAGTAATCATGATAATTGTTGGTCGAACAATGGCGAGATGCATATCCCCCTTCAATCAACTCTCCCAAAAGCATTTCTGCCATTGCCTTAGTAAACACACAGGTGTTTGGCCATCCAAATTTCCTTGTCCTACAATTTTTATTACTATGAGCTCATCCAATAGTATCAGAATATAATATTAAACCAGCATTTGGAATGAATTATTGCAATTTGTGTCTTTTATTAAATAGGTTTTTGGAAATTTATCATTTCAAAGCTGAAGATTTGAATTAGTCTTGTCTGCAAACCAATCTTTAAGGTAATAGAAAAAGACAAAGTTCCCTATTAATAACCATAATATAATATTTTCATGACCGTCATGATATCGAAAGTATTTCAATATTTTTCTCATTTTTTAAAATAAAATATAGGCGTAAATTACCTGCACTTTTGAGACAGTTTCCCTCATAAAGAAAATCTCCTCATTTTTTTTTTTGAAAATCTCTACATAAATATTCAATGCATGTTCATTAAAAAAAAAAGGAAGAAGATATTTCCTAATTGTTTGGTTCTTCAATACTAATAATCCCCTCTTTTCGGGCAAGAGAAAATAATAGTCTCTTGGATAAAGAAGAACATTATTTTAATGCTTATATTTTTATTTTATTGTAAAAGTTAGGAAGAAGGGTATTTATGGCTGGTACATGGACATATAGTAGTAGTAGCAGTACATAGCTGTTGACACAAGTTATGAGCATGTGAGACACCCACGGGTGTACCCAGCGGTTGAGACGTTGATTAGTTTAGTTCAATGGTCACAGGTTGGATACTCGGCAGCGGCAGTGTGGGAATGTCCATGTGTAGCAAGTGTACGCCCACGGGTGTACATGAGTAGAGTGGCTCCCTTGTGCACACTGAGTCCAGTAACTGCTAACGGGTCTTGGCGCTGGGCTACCGTGAATTTACCTCCTCCACCAAAACCTGGGGTGTCGGGCAGGTGGGGGCACTGCGGGCGAGCGATATTGCCTTTTGGTCCAAAGTTACGAGCATGTGAGTACAATATTGAGTCTCTGTCGCATTTATTTCAATTGGTCCCCATGTATTTTCAACAACAATCCTCAACAAAAATTGAATGACGATTGTTCATCTGAATTAGTATTTTCAGGCGTCGGCGAACCACACAACTCCACGGTGATAGAGAGACGGGTTCAAATAGGGTTTCAGTGTGGCACATAGAGGTTATGAATAAGGCAAATTATACTCCCTACGTTCCGGCCTAAATTCCTGTACATCGTTCGAGAAACATGTTAACCATTAATATGTTTAACTATGTATAATAATGATAAATAAAAAATTACTTATGAGAAACTATTTGTTATAATGAATTTAACAATATCACATGGAATAATATTATTTCTCATGTATCGATTTAAATATACAGTTAAACTTTAATAGAGAATAGTGTGTAACGTAGGTGGTTATTTTGTAAGACAAAGGGGAGTACAGGATACTGTGAGACTAAGGCCGGAAATATCAGTGATTCAGTATGGCAGAAAAGTTAATGATTATCTTTACCTAAATATTAGAAAGTATTCCTGGGATACATTGAGTACACTATACACCCAATAATACTTTGAACTCATTAAATACAAGTTTAGGGGATGAAAAATTTCCATTGTTTTTTAGTTTGAGATTATAATTAAATGGGTTTTATAGTATTGGGTTATAAAGATAAATGGGATTGGGATCCCAATCTTCCTATATACCCATTTAAAATTGGGCAATTATGGGTACCCAATTAATATCCGATTACTTCCCATCTTTTGATGAATATATTATTTAGTGTAATAGACTCCACTCAAGCGTGAATATTTTTTACTCTTTTCTGACTATTTTTATAGTTACATTTTCCAAACTTCATCAATTCTTACGACCATAAATGAGTTTGTTCGAGTTCGAATCATTTAAAATATTTTGAACTCGGCTCAATTCGATTGAACCTGTAAAATCATGATTCACCTCGAGTTCGAGTGAAATTAAATTAGTTTGAGCTCGAAATCGAGCCACCTTCTCCCACTGTCACCGGGAGGGATATTGTGTCTTCCAGTCATACCATCTTGTCTGTGAAATTGACCAGCGGAGCGTTCGTTCGTTCCAATTTTCTCCTGGTATTCTCATCCAACTTTTCAAAACAATGCCAATACATAATTTCTGCAGAGTTGCCTCCGTCGACGTACGCCCGATGTATCCTTTTATCCATTACCCCGACCGTTGTCACCACCGCATCTGCACCAGCTGGCATGTCAAGTATTAGGTCGTTATCGTAGAACGTTATTGCTTCGTTTGCTCCCAGATTCCTTTCCTCTGGCATTGACTGCGGGGTCTGTCTACAACGTGCCTTTCGTTGAGACTCGGTCCTTCCTCCAGCACTTTCACCTATGATGGCATATATCTGTTATCTTGGTCGTTCTTCCACTTTCACCGGGGGTACTCTCTCTGTCTTTTGCAACGTTCATCAGCTCTCTCAGCCATAGTCACTTCCTTTACCTTATCCGACTTTCGCTCCCTGTCAGAATTTCTTGCCTTGTACTTATTTTCCCGCTGCTTGCGGAAAACTTCATACTTGTTTTTACCTTGGCAGGTAGCCCTGTTGTGATCCTTGGATCTTCTTGCCAAGTGTGCCAGCTCCTCGCTCTGCACTGCATCCTATATACTGTGATTCAGGTGAATGCAGTCGTTTGTCTCATGGTCGTGGTCATCGTGATATTCGCAGTACTAGGACATATCCCTGTTGTCCAGTGGCATCTTCATACTTAGTGGAACATCGAGGATGCCCTTTCTTGCATATAGGCCAAAAATCTCTTTGGGCGTTTTGATCAGGGGAGTGAAGCTCCTTTCTGTCCTGTTGAACCTGCCGGGCATCCGAGAGGGCGTACAACTGCCTGTTGGACCGGTCAGGTGCCTGGCCTTGATCCCTGCTCTCCTAGCCCATTCTTCTGATCCATCCTTCTCAATTTTGCATTGACCGTTAGCTCCCAATGCTTTTTTCCTCCTATTGTCCGCCAAATCCGCCTTGTGAAAATTTCCAACTCTTCTCATCAATCCATAAACGGTCGTTTGTGGATCCAAGGTGAAATCCCGCAATAGAAACTCGTGCCTGCTGCCGTTCACGAACGTGTCAATGAGGAACTGGCTGCTCCTCTCTTCACCTGATTTGCCTCTTCATTGAATCGCTTCCAGTACGCTGACAGCGTCTCCGCCGGCTTATGTCTGACGGCCGGTAGCTTTGATCTTCTCTTCCGAAACTTCTTCTGTTGCATGAAATGGGTTGGGAAATTTTCCTCTAGATGACCGAAACTGGCTATCGTCCCATCATCCAGATTCCTGAACCACACCCTGGCTGCCGCCATCAAGGTAGTTGCAAACACCTTGCACCATATAGCCTGCAGTATTGCAAACGTGGCTATGTCTGTAGAAAAGGTGTACAAATGATCCTCCGGGTACACCTCTCCATTATACTAGCCCAAGTTCATTGGCATTTTCATCTTTGGGTCGGCCGTGAATAGTTGTATCAGCCTGGTGAATGGTGAGCTCCTAGCCTGCTTATCTAGGTATCCCTTTTCTTTTGTCGGCGCCTTTCTCCCGGTCTAATCTTTATTCTTCTGGAGTGGTACATAACCTTCTCTCCATTCACAGTCCTCGACAACTTCTTCTGCCCCAACTTTCCCCAACCTTCCTGAAGAGGCGGTGCTTCTCTCTCTCCTTGGCCCACTTTAGGCCGTTTACGATGCTTTCCCTCCCCTGGTGGGTGCCTTGGAATCTCCCTCTTGTTCCGGGAACAGTTTCGTCGGTTGCACGTCCCGTCTCTTCTATCGCGGCTGTCTATCCTCCATTTTCTTAAGCCTGTTCATCATATCTTTCTGGGACGCCATTATCGTCTGAAATATTTATGAGTTGTTCACCACTTCCTTCTCCGTGCGGGTTTTGTGGCTTTCTCCCTTCGGCGTCAACATCGGGGCAGGCGCCCCCTCCTGCATCACATCCTCCATTGTCACCTGGTTGTATGGATCTTCCGATATTTGTGCCTTCATCCTCTCCAAGCTACATGGGTACTAAGAGATTTTTTACGTTTCCCACAGACGCCACCAATGTTAATACCAAATTTTGTAGTATCTCCGACGATGATCCGTGTCAGCCCAAAATCCACTTGAACCTACAAGACATGCAGAGAGAGGTCAGGTAGGCAGGAACTGGGACATAGCCGCTTCGACGCTCTCGTTAGCCATAGTAGTCATATGGAAGCATATCAAAGTGAATTGTAGGTTGATAGGAAAATCTTACCTTGGGTCCAACACTTTTCCTCGTTATATGTGATTTGGTGGATGATGGGACTAGAACTGTCCCATCAGCGTACATACTCCACCAACCATCTGATGCCTTGTCCAGGTAGCATCCCTGGCGGATAGGGAGTGCCTCTGGAAGGCAAACTGCTGGTCTCTGTTGGGCCGTTTGGACTTATACGTTAGCTAGTCCTTGTTGGGCCATTTCGGCCAATGTCTTATCAGCATGCGTTGCAATTTAATTGAAAATGAGAGAAGCTATACTCTTCACCCATGTTGCTTTTCTTTCCGTTTGATGGCGAATAAATATTGTGGTTCTAAGTGGGCAAACTAGTTGATGTTTATTTTCTCCACTTTTATTGGTTTGCAAGGCAAAAAATAGCAAGAACACATTCGATGTCCTTAATTTAACATTGATTTAATAAGTCAAACAAAAAAAAGTAAGGGAAAAAAATAGGAACACAACCATGTTAAAATTTCATCCGTTGATAGAATTTTTTTATTTAAAAAAAACAAAAGTACAAATTCTCTATAAATACGTTACATTTTTAGATGTTTACTCACTTGTATCATTTCATATGTTTGCTTATTACTTATTCTTATTTTCTATAGTTTGAAGCATCTATCTTTTCTATGTATAATATTGTTTTTGAATATTTTTTTATCTTTTCAAAATGGAAAGAAAAAAATCTCAACCCGAGAAAAATATTTTCAAAAATCAAGCTTCACATTTATCATTTCAATAAAATCATTTATTTGAAAATTCATAGCTACAAAACAAAAATTTTAGTCAATACATATATTTTGTTGGTCAAGTGCAGCGTATGCAACATCCACAAATCTCCAAGTTTTAAGGACGATCAATGATGTATGATGCATTCCACAATCAATTAGTACCTCAAATTTTGAACATGATTGCGGGTTGCAGAGGTTCCATGATATATGGGATGTTTGAAGAAACTTCTTACGGTAGTCCGCCAAATATGACAGGACTGGGATATGGTGAAGTTAGTAACACTCCCAGTGGTCAAGTCCGGGGCACTAGAAATCAACTCAAATTGCATGGCAGCCACATAGAGGAAGGTGCAAGGGATAATGATGGGCAAGAAAGGAATCAAAAAGTGTGGATGCAGGAGACCTTAGGAAAAAAGGTAAACAAACTAGGAATTTTTATTCAGGTTCGGAGGATAGGTTCTTGATCAGTGTGTGGATGAACACATCAACAGATTAAATAATTAGCACATGCCAAAAGAGACAAACGTTTTGGGCTGGAATTGCTGATTATGTTAAGAACGGTCTCGACGATCCAAATACAGTGAGAGATTGGAAGTCTTGCAAAAATAGGTGGGCATTAATTTCGAAGACGGTAGGAAAGTTTATATGTGTAATGACTGCAACACAATGGAAGCCACAAAGTGAAAATTTTGAAGAGAATATCCTAAATGATGCATATGTCATTTACCGTGAAGAGGAAGGTGTTGCATATGTCATTTTAAAAATGCATATGATTTATTGCAGTCCCAACCAAAAAATCTTAATCTTTACACTAACACGAAAGAAAATCATATCTGCACCGACGAGAAACACTAAGAGGTCAAGGTTGAACAAAAAGGGAGAATATTCTTCCTCTTCGAATTCTAGCACACGGAGTAGTGGCACAAAAGCGACTCCTCAATACCCGTCAAGACCCATGGGTGTAAAAATTGCAAAAGGTTAAGCAGTAGGTAAACAATGGGTGAAGCCAGTGCAAAGTGGGGACTATGAGGAGATCTCTCATAATCCAAATTTGATTGTAATCAGTGGCTAAATGAAAAACTCAAAGAGCTCACAAGGTGAGAGCGAAGCAGGTGGAAATCACAGAGAGAAAATTGGAAGAACAAGATAGTTTCGTGTTGACGTTTTGGAGATGCATGCAAAAAGGCTTGCAAAATGGGAACTTAAATGGGAAAAAAGAGCACATGAAAGGAAAATGAGAGAAGCAACTACAACCACAAAAAAATAGAGATGCAAGTATGATGCTACTTGGTAGTCTTTTAAGTAAAGCATCTCTCAAAGAAGAAGAAAAAGTCATGAAGAATAAGTTGGTGGCATAATTGTTTAAAAAATGAATGTTTTATTTTATTTTAACTTATTATATTTATTTAGGTGTTATTTGTAATTTCGATGAATTATATTTCTATGTATTATTTTTAATTTATAAAATTTAAATGAACTTCTCCAATTATATAAAGTTCCTCCTTTCAACGATGAAGTAAATAAAATCCCATTTTCTCTTTTTCTACAAATTAAATGACTAGTCATCATTTAAAGGTTAGTATACTAGTCACCGTTCATATTTATCAATTAAACGGGGAACTAATTAAAGTTAAAAATATTTTTCATGAATTAAAGCTAAGCAACCACCCACACATACTTTGAATTCTAACTTTGAATGGACAAATGACACTTTTTTATTTAAGTTGAGACAATTTCTTATCTTTTACATCCCTTCATCAAATTGTAACTTTTATCTCTCTTCAACAAATTTGACCTCATTGATATGCCTTCAAACAATTCCTCAAACTCTTCATCCAGTGTTTCCTCACTAGATGAAATAATACATACTTATGGTGAATCGTCCAACTTGAAACCTATCATGAATCAACTCGAGGCGGAAGAAAATACTATTATTGACGAGTGTGAGATACTAATTCAGCAAGCTGAAAAAAAACATTATCTACAATACCAAGATGAAATGAAAGCTAGATGTGCTTCATCCAATCAACCGCAACGAACGAGGGAAGACATTGAAAGAGATTGGAAAGCGGGTTATGAACATTTATTGGATGACTATGTCCGCCCAATTATACGTATGGCTCTAAATTTTTCAAAATTTCTTTCGAATGAGGAACTCATTATTTCTTAGAATTGTTGATTGTGTTAAAAAACACACTAGTATTTCATGCAAAAACGTGATGCTGTTAGTAGGCATGGATTCAAACGTTGCACAAATGCACAGTTGCAATGTGTATCTTAGCGTAGTGAACAACCTATGACTCGCACGATGAGTATTTGCGAATAGGAGCGACTACGATCTGTGAGTGCTTATACCATTTTTTGGAGGCTATTATTTTCGTGTTCGGTACAACTTATCTTAGAGAACGAAATCAAACTGATTTGGATCTTTTAAAGTATGAAGCTGAGTTTCGTGGATTTCCAGGAATGCTCGATAGTGTCGATTGTATGCATTAGGAGTGGAAGAATTATCTAGTGACGTGGAAAGGGCAATTTGCAGGCATGGGTGGGAAAGCAAAAATCATACTAGAGAATATTGCTAGTTATGACACTTGGATTTGACATGCATTCTTTTGAACTCCAAGTTTGTTTAATGACATTAATGTGCTCAATCGATCTCCATTATTTGATAGAGTTATGGAAGGGAAGACACCCCCCCCCTATTGACTATGTCATTAATGGTCGTGAGTGTAATATGGGGTATTGCTTAACCGATGGAATTTATCCAGAATGGGAAACTTTTATGCTAGTGATTCAAATGCCTATTGGTGACAAAGCTAAGTTCTACACACTGGGTCAAGAAATCTTAAGAAAGGATGTGGAACAAGGTTGTTTTCACCTTATTCGTGGCCCGTGCCACATGATGAATATTGAATTTTTTAGTAGGACAATGCTATCTTGCATCATATTACACAATATGATTGTCGAGGTTGAAAGTGATCAATTTGGACCAAGTTTGATCACACAAAACATGCGAGAGAGCAAGGGGACCCCGAATGGAATCCATACCTCAACCCCCAAGCCTCTTTAGATACCTGTCTAAGTAATAGATTCAAAATTTGCAATCCTGTAAAACATCATTAACTCAAAGTGGATTTGGTTGAGCATGTCTGGAAACATCATCACTACAGCTAATTATTTCTTCATTTTCATGTCGTGTGTTTAAATTATTTTCCTTGTTATGTATGTCAGCATGAAATTTTTTCTGGTTATGTGTTTTTATTTATTTTCTTATTGTGTAATAGTTTCATGGTGTAACTTTCTTAGTAGATGTTTTGCTTTTATATCGTTGTATTTCTCAACTATTATTATATAATTTTATATGTATGAATTATTTGTAACAATGAATTATTAATAATCAATTAGATTCATGATTAAATATTTTTATTTTACATGATATGTCTTTTATTATTATTTATATAATTTAAATATAACTTTCAAAAATACAAATAATGAATAGTATATATAAAATGACTTGTATAAGAAATAATGATGTGTATGAGCTTTAATGATGTGGGAAGGTAAATGACCGCATGTAGAAGATGAAAATGGGAATTTTGCAAAAAAAAATGACAGTGGATAAGTAGCCCAAAATTTTGCTACACCATTGTGGGTGCTCTAAGGAGTAATGTTAAAAAATGCAACTTGCTATTCATGTACTAAAATGATTAATTTTGTACATAGGAATTATTCCACTAGCATTAAATATTCATAAAACAGGCCTACGATGAGAAGGAAAAAACATGTGAGTTCCGTTCTTTTCTAATGGGATTTGATAAAATCCAAACATGCTGAAAATGTGCTCATTAATTTTAATCAAAACATAACTCAGTAAATGAAATCTTTTAAAAAATTGGATACACTTGTTTTTCAAACCGAGAACCCACTAATCGTGGATGAGATTTTTATTCGAATCCCTAGTCTGTAGAGAATAATAAAAGTAAATGTTGTACACGGGTGGTAATGAGATTGTGAATAATTTTGCATGCGATTCTGGTAAATAATCTCCACCCTTGTGTGGATTATTTCCAGTCAGACATAGAAGCTTACCCACCATTCCATTTCCTATGTAATACGAAATATTGCTCGGATAGCAATTTACAAATTTAGGCTAATCTAGAGTGGAACCTCCCTTATAGAGGGAGTTTTCCTAAAGCCCAAAATCAATATCGCCTTCAAAATCTTTGGTAATGATCCGTAATTAGTGGTTTCAAAAGATTGATGTTCATTTGTGTTCTTTGAGAACTAGTTCGCAACTCTATTCATCTCTCTAAAGGGATGCCTCAGTGTTATGGATTGGACCGAATTAGCTCTTTAAGGTTGCATATTTCCGAGTGCAGCATCCACTCATATTCTTTTGATCCTTGAATTATTTGAACAGCCTCCATGCAGTCATATTCCACTTGTGCCACACATTGGATTGCTTTAATTTCTAAGTGTAATAGACTGATAGCAGGCTTCACTGATTGGGCTACTCTCAAAAATTCCATTGGAGTCTCTTTTGATTATGCCTATCCCGCATGATGTACTTGCAAAAGAAGTATCACTATTAATTAAGACTCCTTCCAGATTTGGTTCCCCCACCAAAAGCTGTAATTTTCATCTTTTTATGTTTATAATATGGAATTACACCCACTAGACATACTTCTTATCCGATAGTTTTCCCATATGAATAGGTTTATCAAATAAAGCTAGGTTAAATCCTTGTACTGTGCAGTTTCAAACCATTCTAGGAGTTGAGTTTTTCCCTTCATACAAGAGGGAGTTCCTAACTTTCGAGATTTCCCAACAAATAAAGATTGAAATCTTGTTAACTGTGAAGTTCTTGACCATGGATTTAGTTATAGTACTAAGATACCAAGTTATTCTATCCATAATGGATGGAAAATTTCTTTGTGGAAGTGACAACAAGGAATGAAACCTTTTCCAGATTAGAACAAACAATGAACAAGAATTATAGCAATGTGTAAGTGTATCCTCAAATTAGCAATGCGGGCATTTAGTTTCTAAATTAATTCCCTGCACTTTTAGATACTTATCAAATGGAAACATGCTATTTATCATTATCCAGAACAAAAGGGAACGTTTGTTACATTTCCTAGGGACTGTGAGTGTCATACTAGTTCCACCATTACGGGCGGTAGGTAATCTTTTGTGCCTGAAGACTTCATACTCCCTCTGTCCCTCTGTTTCTGTCTTACCACAATTTTTTTAAGTCATTAAAATAGTATAAAAATAGTTTATGAACAAAAAATTATTTCATCTTTTTTTACATTCAAAATTTTGTCAAAAATGGAAGTAAGACAATAATATTGGGACACCAAATAAGGTAGGTAGGACACAAATATTGGGACGAAGGGAGTATGAACTTTTAATTGAGAACTTGCATGTCTTGTCTATTAGGCTGATGATGGTGTCCCTGCCTTTCGTGAGTGTTATTTCTTTCTAAGTACCTGCGGGATATCATTGGAAAATTCTTGTTCTAGCTTGTAGATAAAATTTTCTATTGTCCTTAAATTGTTGAACAGTTAGGGATTGAAAGGGATTTTTTTTCCAGTCTCCATTTATACCGTAGGATATCCTTGCCTATCCATTTTACACTCCAAAAATTGCAAGTTCCCTTACCTAATATAATGCAAGAATTAAGAGTACATCTAGCATCTACTTCACTATACCTTGTCCAAGCATATGAGGTTCTATAAGACAGGGGTAAAGACCACATAAAGTCTGACCAGATGGAGCCACCCACCCGCAACTTCCACTAAAGTTTAGCTGAAAAGGCATCTATTGTTATTTTCATTCTCTTATTTCCTACGCAGGAGGCCATCGTCATGCCTATCAAAGATAGTATTTATAAATATCTAATGCGGCTAGCTACTAGAGAGTAGTTAGTGGCAAGTTAGGGTCGTCCACAGAGAAATGAGATTCAATCAAGTATTAAACGTAGCTAAATGGCTCACAAAGATTTCACTCTAAATGTGTGGTAACAACGTGGGGGCTTTTGATTTTAGAAAATACTACGACTACTTTAAGAACTAGATTAGCAAACAATTAGAACAAAAGATGTAAATATGAAACACAACTAGTACGAAAGATGTAACTAATATGATAACGAGTCTTGCGCACAATTGGTTTACATTTGTAATTATCCTTTGATCATCGCCTAATTATCTCATTTTTATACATTAACCACCTATTGTGGAGACCTTATCGACACCCTTCGAGTGAAGATATTTCTCACCTCTCCCCAGTTATAGTTAGAGTGGGTGATCGGTGCAACACAATAACCCTTACCCTCGGGTTACTTTGGACGATCGGAGTCATAAACTTCCCTGAGAATAGCAATAAACATGGAGACCCAACACAACTACCACAATGTCCTATAAGCGGGAAATAAGAGATAGCAAAAGTAAATCTACTAATAACAACTATGAGGATCATCCTTTATGCTAGACATTATTAGTGAGCCACATCAATAATTAAGCAAACTCATTCAAATTCATCCTAAACCTAAGCAATTTCATCAATTAACAATTATAATTATTTTTCATCTATAATTACAACTTAACGTCAATCAACAATAATCACCTTGACAAAACGACAAAGCCTTCTGGGTTTGACCAAAAATCTAGCAAATAATCAATTCACAATCATCAACTAGTTGATCATCCAAGTCTAAATCATGCATTAATCACACAACAAAGCACAAGATACACTTGATAATCAAAGCACAAAATAGGAGAAATCAAGTCTCACAAATTCATACTAGAAGTGCTTACCAATTGCTCCCAAGATGATATTTAGCTTAGATTATGAAAACCCATAACAAATCTACAAGAATCCATGAAATATGTACAAAAACTATGAAAATGGGAAGAAAAACTAGGGTTTTTAGTGCTAAAATCGGGCTTGAAGAATTGGGGAAGAAGGGGGTATTTATAGTCCAAGAAAAGAGAGGAAAAAGAGCAAAATCCAGCGTCTTCGTTGCGGCCCGCAGCGCAGCCGCAGCTCAGCCGCAACGCACCCGCAGCGCTCCCGCAGCCCAGTTCTGCCCTCCTCTTTCTTGCTTTGCCACGGGTGAACCGCTTATCCGTTTTGAGAGTTCTTGTAGTCGATTTTATAGTACTCGAGAAGAAGAATCCAACGGTACCACTTTCAGAGGCTGGTTCTTCTCGGATAATTTCTAGAACTCGGTTCAAACATTCCGGATCACAATTCATCTGCTTCTTCGTCTTCCTTCTTCGACCCTTTTATCTTCTACCACGTTTTGGCTCTTGGCCTTCACTAAAATACTCCAAAATGCTTACGAGCAATCTACAAATTAAGCTTACAAAAATAATCTAGATGCTCGTAAGGACCAAAAATCCATTAGACTCAAACTAGGTTACAAAATGAACGATTTAGATACGAGAACCGAAAATGGTTATCCAAACCCATTATGATGTAATCCTACCTAAATCTAGAAATCTTCCAACAAAGAGATAACAAAAGATATGTTAAATGTTTCGGAAAATACATGCATTTGACGTCTCATCAACTACTATCATAGAAAGGTAGAAGATTTATCTTCACAACAAGTAGTAAAAGTGTTGAATGGATTATATGTTCAATCATAGATAGAAGGCTTGGAAGTAGAAGTCAATTACCCCAAGATCTCGTAATTCATGTTTAACCTTGTTTTATTGATTGTTGCGTAATTAGTATATTTGTATGGTTTGATAGTGTAACTTGTCTTTAAATTGATAACTTAGAAAACCAATCCAAACCCCCCTCTTTATGTGCTTATATATATACATATCTCTATATCTAGCGTAGTATTTACCATTATATGTGCAAACGCTTAGGAAAAATCCCTTGTCTCCGTGGATGACCCCGACTTGCCATTATCTAGTTAGTTGTAGTTAAGAGCACTTTAGAGCTTACAATAGTAACGTTGAGAGGTACGGCGACGACCTCTCAATTTTTGGCGCCGCTGCCGGGGACAAAGCATATATTGTTAAGTGTTTGAGCATGTTATGTATGAATATGTGCTAGTTGTGAATATTTATTAGTTTGCTTATATTTTGTTTTTATTTGATCTCTGTTTGGCTTGGAGACGTTTTGTTCGAGTTCTTGGTGTATGGTTCGTATTCGATCCTCTTCACAAGAACCCCTACACTATGACCCCCGAGTTGGAAATGAACTTGAAAAGGGCTAGGAGGATTTCGTTGGAAAGTGTGAATAACAACCATCCTAGTGACCATTTTGTGACATATCTACCTCGATGGATCATGACGAGGAGCAAGATATTGAAATTTCGGGAGGAGTACCTCAACATCCTCCCCTTCAAGGAAGGAACATCCCGGTGAGACAAATTCCAATGCGGGAGGTTATGGCTCCCAAACTAGAGTACCAACCAATGTGCATCACATATCCGGCGGTTGGAGCTGATGACTATTTTGAGTTCAAGTCTGGATTGATACACTTGCTACTGTCCT
>JAUOBV010054031.1:0-13844 GCA_032360425.1 Rubia occidens
AGCTCGCTCATAAGTGAAATTCACTTGTGTCCAAAATACGAAGTTCGACATCTAATCTCGTCAAAATGATGAAGAGCTCGCTCATCAGCAAAATTCACTTGCATCAAAAAGACCAAGTTCGATGATTACTCAGTTACGTCGAATGGATGAATTTCGACAATTACTCCCTTACGTCAAAATGACGAAGTATCATCTACATTCACGTCGAAAGGAAGAATTAATTAGAAATGTTATTCATTTACGTTGAAAGAACGAAGTATTCACACGTCAAATAGACGAAGCGAATATAAAAAAAGACGAAGCACATACTTACGTCAGAAGCATACACTTATATCGGAAGCGATGAAATAAAAAACACTTTATAAACTACTTTGATAAACATCTATCGAGGTTAAAAAGAATATTCAAGTTTTATATTGCATGTGAAACATTGCAATCAGTTTTTAGGTCACATGAAAAACACTGCGATTGGATTTTATATTGCACGCTGAGTACATCGATTGGTTATAAACAAAAGACAACCAACTCCCACTTATGCCAAATATGATAAAAAAAGACCTCGTAGGTCGAGCACCACATCCAGTTATCTACTTTATGCATTCATAGGCCATTCGCCACATCCATTTGTCTATGATTTGTTTACTCAGCGCTGCATCGTAATTAACAGCCTACTCGAATGATTAATTATTATTACTCTCAAAGGGATCTGATCTGCAAATTCTTTCCAAATGGAAGACATAGAAAATTCATATCACTAGAATGACATCATAATTACATCCTTGGTCAATATATTTGCTCCCGTCTACGTCGAGTTCCATAGCCGAACAACAGTGGGCTAATTCCGTGGCCACGGTAGAAGAGATCAAGGTCCTTATTCCTACTTATGTCAAGTATGATAGCTGGACAACAGTAAGCTAACTCCACAAATGAATTTGAGGGAATCAAATGCACAACAATATTTTGTTGACTTCGTGAGGAACACTATAAAATGCATGATCTCTATGTTATCACAATAACTTCGGTTACAACACTTCAACATATAAAATTGCATGGATGAAGAAACTAGAAGTCCGTATTTTGTTGACTTCGTGAGGAACACTATAAAACACATGATCTCTATGTTATCACAATAACTTCGGTTACAACACTTCAAGATATAAAATTGCATGGATGAAGAAACTAGAAGTCCGTGACAGCGAAGCCTTCCAGGGTCGAGGCGCTATCAGTAATAACTGGTGTCCTTCGACTGAGGGGCTAATGCACCCAAGGAAACCACTTCCAGCAGTCAAAGAACACCCCCACAACTATAAATTCATTATTAAGGAATCATACACCCGGCGCTACATCCAATTATGAGATTTATGATTATAACCTACATGCTCAGCGCTATATTTTAAACAACGACCTGCCCATAATTCATATGCCTAGAGCGACATTATCCTAATCTACGTCAAGTCTAAGACCCCGTAGACTTGGTCGAGCAAAATTACTTCAAGCGCACCTTGATAAATATATAAATACTACCACACATCGAATCATATATACGCTACAATGATAAACTCTCTCGAAGACACTATAAGAGCCTCAATGAAGGAGCTTCATCGAGAATTCTAACCCTGAGGTAAGAATCGTTATTTGCATGATCTATAAACATCGTATCATGGGCTTCGATAGTCCCTCGCAAGACATTGATCTCTTCCTTGGCATACCTGTTTGGCTCCACCATCTCGCTGACATGAGCTTGAAATCTCCTTGCCTGACTATTATTACACCGGGATTCTAAATCCTCAATGGCATTGGTTAAGTCCCGCTTAACCTTTATCAACTCAAGGATGGGTCGCTGTCTAATAATGACGAGACTTCTCTAATGCCCTTCTCATATTCATACTCTGCAAAGGCCACCTAAGTAGAGAGGTTAACGAGGGAGTTCGTGGAAGCAAACTCACAACTCGAGCAGTTGTAAAGAAACTTATTTGAGCTGGGTACTACTAACCCATAATATTGGATTATGCTAACAGGTACATCCAGTCTCGCCATTAGGGCCAAAAGTATGCACTGATCAACTATGTCCATATGGAGAAGATGATGAACATAAGCGATTCATGGCCCTTATATAATTGGGGAACCGACCTCGTCGAAAATTCTCTCGAAGCATAATATTTTTAGAGATCCCTTGAGTGAGGAAGGAAACTCACTGCGCGCACCCCTCCAAGTTAAATATTAAAGAGTGACTGTTTTAGAAAACTTAAGTGTTCATAGGTTTGAAAACTATATATTCACACTTAACATTTTTGGGGGATTTTGATGATTACTTTTATGAAGTTATGGTTGGGCTGCAGCCAAATTATTAAATAATTTAACCCAATAATATTTAATAATGATTAATCAATATTTCCATTTAATATATTTAATAAGAGTTTCGGTCAACCATAATGACTGTTGGGATTAAAGTATTATAAATAGTAAGGTACGTATTCATTTGACATTCATTCTATCTTTTGAGACTGTATTTTACCATCGAAGATTTTCCCCCGGATAATTCTGGGGGCTTTGTTTTGCAGGTCACGACAATAGAGTCGATGGCACAATCCAATCGGATTCCAAACGCATCAATATCTATGGCCTACAAAATGGTTGCAGGTTCACCGTTCACCGCTTCGCAGAAAAAACGATGGTGATGCAGCTGTATTTTCCCATTTTATATATATAGGGGAGGGTTCAAGTGAGACAAGTCATTTATGTGAGACTAGCACGTTATGTGAGACAACAATCTTAGTTGTTGAATCATATTGGACAATCTAGCGGCTCTCATTTAGATGTGTGATGCATGCAGACCAAAAACACAACACATACGCAAGGCAACAACTACAACTCTAACTATTACACCGAAGCCTGCATTTAAATTATAGTCCCTGTAGCTCTCACTTTGATTTAAAAATAAAGAAATAAAAAATCTTCTCTAAACTAAACTCATTTCAATATTATTCAAAAATCCTTTTTGCAAAACATTCACTCATTAATCAAAGAAGCAATATGAAAATAAAGCAGTGATTCAATCATACTTTTTTTTGTGATTTAAGAATTTCGTGCAAGTTTTATTATTTGTTTAAATTATGTTTAGTGTCAAGCGTAGGTGTTTCTATTTTTGTTTGTAGGTGCTTTAAGTTAAGGGTGTGGGTGCTTCAAAATGAGCGTTCTAAAATTTTCATGCAAGTTTAATTATTTCTTATAAGTGCATTGAACGTAAAGTGTAGGTGCTTATATTTATTTTTTGTAGGTACTTTAAGTTAAAGGTGTTGGTGTTTGAAAATGGTATTTTTGGTGCTTTAAGAGTTTCATGCAAGTTTTATTATTTGTTTAAATTATATTTAGCGTAGAGCGTAGGTGTAGGTGCTTTAAGTTATTGGTGTGGGTGCTTGAAATGAGTGTTCTAAAATTGTCATGCAAGTTTAATTATTTCTTATAAGTGCTTTGAGCGTAAAGTGTAGGTTCTTATGTTTTTGTTTGTAGGTGTTTTAGATTAAAGGTGTTGGTGTTTGAAAATGGCATTTTTGGTGCTTTAAAATTTTCATGCAAGTTTGATTATTTATTTAAATTATATTTAGCGTAGAGCGTAGGTATTTCTACTTTTGTTTGTACGTGCTTTAAGTTAAAGGTGTGTGTGCTTGAAAATGAGAGCTCTAAAATTTTCATGCAAGTTTGATTATTTCTTATAAGTGCTTTGAGCGTAGAGTGTAGGTGCTTCTATTTTGGCTTGAATGTGGTTTAAGTTAACGGTGTTGGTGCTTGAAAATGGTATTTTTGGTGCTTTAACAATTTCGTGCAAGTTTGATTATTTGTTTAAATTTTATTAAGCATAAGGCGTAGGTGCTTCGAGTTATGATTGTAGGGTTTCAAATTAAATATGTGGGTGCTTGAAATGATTTTTTTGGTGCTTTAAGTTTGATTATTTGTTGAAGGTGCTATAAATATAGTTTGTAAGTGCTTACAAAGTTATCGGTAGGTGCTTAAAGAGTTAGTGGCAGGTGCATCAAGAAGTGCCTTCTTTTTTTAAGAACATTTTTACACTCAAGTTATTGAGGTTTTCTTCATGGATCTAATTGCTACACTTCCTCTCCCTCAGATGGTAATCTGGTTTATTATACTAGCTACACGAAGTGACCAAGCTACTCACAAAAACATGCCCCTTGCTCTGATTGCTCTAATCTAGTATATTCCAAGGTTATATCTAAAGCAACTAGTTTAGTGACAAAACCCAATTGGGCTAGAGTTGCATACAACTTACTACTATACAGGATTTCTAGCCACATACTTGGGGCATCATGGTACGTAGTATCACTGATCATACACATCTTGATTGAAAAAAGAATGCAAACATGAAAAGAATCTAAACAAATGTTTGCTTCACTACTTAGATTGCATTACTCCTTACTCCATTGCTTGAGATTTGTGGGCAAATAGTAGGCAAGTGTTTAGCGGATGTGATGCTATTGGAAATGCTACTTTCAAATATAACAATTTTAAAAATGCAGTTGAGAAGAAGGTCATCTTCTCAAGCGTCCTAGTAAAGTACTTCTATTGTTTGTGGTGTGGTTTACAGAATCGAAGTTCTATGGAAAAAAACCAGTCAACAAGCATATATATGGAAGAGACTATATTTGCCATAATCATTGCCATTTTTGGCCTTTTTTATTTTCACATCTTGTCAGAAACATGCAGACATACAATCCTAACTGTTCAGTTCGGGGAATGGAGACTCAAGTGGAGAGGCACTGAAGAATGGATGCTAAAATGCTAGCTACCTGAAGATTTAAGACAGCACATGAGACAATTTTTTCAGTATAAGTGGGTGGCAGCTCGAGGAGTAAATGAAGAAACCACTCTTCAGGGCTTACCAACTGATCAGCGACGTGACATTCAGCTCCATATTTGCTTGGACCTAGTTCGTTGTGTGCCATTATTCTCAAAAATGGATGATCAGTTGCTTTATACCATCTGCGAATGTCTAGTATCCTAGTTATGCACCGAGGATACTTACATTGTTCGTGAAGGAGATCCAGTAATAGAGATATTGTTCAGGATCCGGGAAAGGCTCGACAGTTTCACGACGGATAGCTGGCGAATGGGTTTTTTCAACAACATGATTCTGTAACCTGGAGACTTCCGTAAGGATGAGCTACTTTCTTGGTCTTTGTTATGGAATAGTTTAAGCACTTATTGAAGTTGAAGCATTCGCGTTGAGAGCCGAAGATATCAAGTTCGTGGAGAATCAGTTCAGGAGGCTTTACAGCGAGAAACTGCAGCATACATTTTGGTTCTACTCGCACCGCTGGAGAACATGGGCTATGATTTTCATACAGGCTGCTTAGCGACGACACAATAAGAGGATGATGGAAAAAGATCATCTTTCCATGGAATCCTTTAATCTTTAAGCAAAAACAAAAGATGATGGTAGACCTCAGGAGAAAGAATCGTGCGAGGAGGATCCTGTCTCGAGACAAAAATCAAACCTAGGAGTCACAATGCTAGCTTCAAGATTCAGGGCAAACATGAGAATGAGAGCTAAGAAGTTTTCCAAGTTCTTACTAAACTACTTCACGACAATAGATTGAAACCAAAAAAAAAAATTACAACTGAAAAATGCACACCATAACTTGTATCACCATCCAAGCATCCAACAAAAACTATAAAATAAAACTAAGAGAGGTGCTCAAACTTAGTAAGCAGTGGCTTCATTCAATTCTAACTTGTTCATTCAATTAAATTGCAGCTGCAATAGCATTCTTTTCAATTATGTAGCCTATAATCATAGCCATCACAACAACGTGATACCAATAAGAATACTGTATTCACTGACAAAAGCATAAAGCGAGAAAACAAACTATCAAATCAACAGAGCAGCAACAAAGATCTAACTTTTTCTGAAATTTAAGAAGTAGAAAGGGGCTAATATCAACGTTAAGAAACTAACAAACAAAAATCAACACTTCAATTAAAGTTTAAAAGATTACGAAAGCCACACACATAAATCACAATCAAGAAACTACTAGCAGGAACCTTGTTGGTCGATCAGGCCATTGCCCTCTAAAAATATGCTCGCAAGCATCTGATTTCCTCCTATTTTTTACAAAAACATGTAGCACCATGAAAAGAAGGTAAATGAGATTTATAATTGAGCACATATTTTCCAATTTTGTGCACTTCTCTTTACTCTGTTAAACACAAAACACACACAGACACAAGGTAGACAAAAGTACATTCCAAACATAAATTGGTCCAGACCCAAATAAATAACACGCATTGCTTGACAACATGAGTTGCAGGGATCCTTTCATGTCCAAAACATTATATCATGAGAAATCCATGAACATAAACTATTGAGAAGACCCACAAAAACAAAAGTCCTTTTAGATGCAATAAGTGAGAATAGGGGTACCTCGCTGGAGACTCCTTTAGCGCGATGTTCCCTCTGGACATGAATTTTCTTGGCGATCCATTTGTAGTGTTGATTGGAGGTATGAAAGATGATGCCACTGATTGTAATTAGGGTAATCGGAAGAGAAATGGAAGGATTTGTTTCCTCTACTCCGAATTGGGGGGAAATCGAAACGGATTAGCGGCGGAGGACGGGGTTAGAGGCAGGGAGAGGTAATGGCGGAGGAAGGCTACTGAACGGATGAAGATTATATTCTGACGGCGGAGGAAGGGGTTAGTGGCAGAGAGGGTTAATGGCGGAGGAAGGAGTATCGAGTTTGGTTAATGGCAGAGAGGGTTAATGGCGGAGGAAGGAGTATGAGTTTTAAAAGATTTAAGAATTATTAAATGTAGGCACTTGGATCATATTTTTTGAAGGGATATGATTTTGTCTCACATAACTCCCTTGTCTCACATAAGATGTGTTGTCTCACCTGATCTCTAGCATAATACTCTCTGTTTTATGAGCAAACACTTGAGAATAATCCTTGTCTCTGTGGACAATCTCAACTTGCCACTAGCTACTTAGTTGTAGTTAGCATGCATTTAGGGCTATAAATTGTATATTTGAGAGGTACGGCGACGGCCTCCCAACCATTGAGATTTATCCCTTAACATGGTATCTGCCTAATATTGATCCTCTCTCAAAGCAACAACAACCTGCTTCCTTATCTCCCTAAAATTATATGTATTTTTCTTAATATCTTCTACTTTCCAGAAAATCCTCACCCGAACTCCTTTTCCTTTTCCCAAGTATTTACTGACATTATTCACCTAACACTACCCTTTCTTTTTCCAACATCTGTGCAAACGTCTCTCTTTTCTTCTTTTTTCACCCCATTGTCCCAACCTAGTTTCCTCATAGATTTCGACAAGATTCCATACAATACACTCCTACATATGATGACAATCAAGCTTTCTTTTGCCAATTAGCTCCTTTACAAACGTTAAGCTCAGCATGTCCACCAACTGTATGGTCTCTTTGACTTTGTCGACAGAACTAACCCTTGTCCAACCGTGCTCTCACTGGCCACGACGGCATCCTCTTCCTATGTTGCGGCCATCACTGGTTTTCCTACAGGTTCTAAGGACACAATTTTTTACAATGAGAAGGTCGCAGATGATGCATCAGCATGCCGAAAACCAATGAATTTGCAGCCTCTTAATCTCCTGCCTCACTAAATCTGCTCTCGGTGAGATCTCGGGTTGCTGACACGCCTAACCAAATTTAGGATACCCAGTTGGCAGTGTATCAGGAAACAACGAGTCTTCAATTCTTCACCTTCATCAATAGACATTGCAAATTTGCAAATCTGGCTCCGTTCATGACCTGTATCTACAGTTCAAATGTATTTTTGAGCAACATTCAGTTATGAGCCCCCTTGTGTGCTCCTCTTGGGTCGAATATAAATATTTTTTGCACCTCTTATTAATCTTTTGCCCACCTCGATGTATGATGATGTTGTCGATTGCGCCAAAAATTACAATGATTTTCTGAGTAATTTGTAAGGTAATATGGCTCGAGGAGGTACTATAGCCTGGGGAGGTACTAAGTCTGGCTCAGTGACTTTTTCAGCTACATACACACCTCCAAGTGGTCGCACGTAAGGCCACACCTCTGCATCTGTCGCACGTGACAACGATGCATCTGGTCCATACATTGCCTGTGATGGCTTGTTTTCCTGCAGTGGTCGTGGCAGAGAGTCTAGCCAATTTTCTGGTGGTTTTGGTTGAGATTTTGGGCTCTAATATTAGTGATGTCATAGACCGAAACATGGTGCCTCTCATTGCTACTATTTGGTTCCCTGCCTGTCTGAGACTTCCAATATTTCTCATCAATTATAGCCTTCATTATTGATTTGAGGTGTCTTATATTGCCTTAGATTGGTACATTGACTCAGGGGTGTCGAATCATATGAGTGTTTCTTCCTCAACTCTTGACAGTGTGACCCTTTATACTGATACTGCTAATGTCTTTGTTGGTAATGGTAATAAAATCTCTATTTTGCCATTGGTTATTCTCATATTACATATTGTTTACGTTTATCAGATGTCTTGGTTGTGCCTGATATTAGCAAGAATTTATTATCTATTACTCAGTTTACTAATTATCTTGGTGTTCTAATCACTTTTGATAACCGTTCTTTCATTATTCAGCACAAAATGACCAATGTAGTCATGGGCAGAGGCGATAGTGATAATGGCGTGTATGTGTTGGAATGTGGTGAAAGGGCTTTAGTTTAATTCATTAAGCAAAACAAAACCAGACATCATTTGACTTGCAGCAAGCCTAGGTAGGACCTGTGTCCTATAGCATTATTTCATTTTTAGTTAAATCTAGTGAACTGTTAGTTTCTTCTTTATTGCCAAAACCTCATATATGTGCATGTTGTGTTATGGCGGAAGGTCATACATTGTCTGTTGTTAAGGACTCTAAGCGAGCTAAGCATGTTTTGGATTTGATTCATTGTGATCTATGTGGTCTACCACATGTTTTATCTAGACATAGTTTTTCTTATTATGCTATTTTTGTGAATTATTACTCAATATTTACGTGCTTTACTCTATTCGATGAAAATCCATTAATATTTGTTTACTTGAAATTTGAGGATTTTTTGGAAAATCGGTTTTCTATTAAAGTTTTTACAGAGTGATGACGATTCTGAATCCCTTAATACTCAGCTCCGTGCACACTTTGACATAAAAAAAGATCCATCATTAGGTTTTGTGTCATTTCACGCCTGAGTAGAATGGTCGCTTTGAGCGCAATCACCACCTAGCTAAAATGGGCCTTACTATGCTCTTTCACTCTTATATGCCACTCTCTTTTTGGGATGATACCTTTACGATTGTTGTCTATACTATCAACTGCATCTCTACACCTGTTCTTGGTGGCTCCTCTCCTTATGGACTCTTATTTGATTGGGTGCAAGTTTACTCTAACTTCCGCTTTTGGTTGTAGAGTTTATCCCTTTGTTTCCCCCGATGTTGATCATAAGCTTTTGCCTCGAAGCATTCTTTGTGTTTTAACTGGTTATAATTCTCAATACCAGGGCTTCAAATGCCTCAATCTCACTTCTAGTGTAGAGTTTACATCACTCGACATGCTTGGTTTGATGAGACATGCTACCCCATCGCCACTGTTGACTCGAGTTCTTCATCATTTACTTCCTTGGATGTTTCTACCTTTGTTGATCATGTGCTCCTTGATCCCATTTCCAAGGCTTCTTTGTTTCCTGTGGCTTCTCACTCGATTTGCTCATCTGACTCACCATCGGACTCCAACTTGTAGGCTAGTTCTCCCACCTTCAATTTTGGATCGCCGCCATATTATCCCTTGGTCTCTTCCAGGTCTTCTTCCTTTGGCTCCCCGATCTACCTCCAGTTTGGACTCACCCTATGACTACTAGGACTCGTGATACTATTCAATAGCTTCGATGTTTTGATAATTATGAAGTTTCTAGTTTTGTAGTTGCCCTACTCACTTAGACTGAACCTCGGGATTAACGTACAACTCTTCATGATCCTCAGTGCGTGGTTACTATGGATGATGAAATCTCCACTCTTCGGCGTTAGCATACTTGGGATCTAGTTCCGCGTCCCACTGATGTGGATATTGTTATTTTAGGCTCTTTACCCAAGCCTAAATTAACTTCCATCACAGAGTTCTTCACTTGTAGACCAATATCATCTACTTTTTCCGAGGGTAGTGGCCAACTCATTAAGCTGTATCACGTCTCTATCATTATAAACCTTAGCTTCAAAATGCAGAAAATATTCCACTAGCAGGCGATCGTATTTTTCACAGAATATATCTTTACTTATGTTAGCATTCTCACTTCTTATATTTCTAGGTCTTGTCACCAAAAACCTTCTCTGATTGACAGAATGTTCCACTACTAACACTTGAAAAAACAACTTTCAAATCTGAAAGACAAGATTTTTAAAAGGTTGACTCTGACTAATATTGTCACACGAATTGGTCGATGACTCTCTAACATAGACAACTTCTATGGGGGAACGAAAGATTATAGCACCGAAGTTTTATTTTAGCACTATTCTCTTCCAACCTACTGGGGTGGGATCATGGCTTAAATATGACCATGATTGAATTGTGGAATGCCATAAGCCCATCTTGTCACTCAAGAATTCAATCTGATACCTTCTTTTGACTTGGACCACACTTTTAGCCCCAGTGGTCAAAGCTTCCATTGTTCGCACAGTTATTGCCATTGCTACCATGTGGAAGTGGTTGTTACATTTGTTGGAAGTTTAGAATTCTTTTTGGAATGATGTTCCTGACTCCTCTAATTATATGGTACAACCCATCGACTACAAGGATCCTACCTAGCCTGATTATGTGTGTCATCTGCGGAAGCCCATTTATGGGCTTAAGCAAGTCCCTCGGACCTGGTTTAACCTGTTCAGTGCTTATCTTTGAGATCTTGGCTTTGTTTGCAGCTCATCAGACACATCCCTCTTTGTGTTTTCTCACGGAACATTTCTTCTCTATCTAATGGTGTATATTAACATCATTATTTTCACTGGAAATGATTCTACTGTCATTTGCCAGTTTATCACTCACACTCATCTTGAATTCAACATTAAGGATCTAGGCTCTCTGGGCTACTTTCTTGATTTTTAGGTCTCTACCACTTCGTCCGACCTAATTGTAGGTCAGGAAATGTATGCTCGCAAAAATCTTTCATCGTGCAGGTATGAATGATGCAAATTTTGTCTCCACACCATTTGTTCTCGATTCCTGTCATAATAGCAGTTCTAGTGAGCCCTTCGTAAACCCTACTTTGTGTCGGTCTCTGGTTGGTGCTCTACAGTATCTCACCATTACTCGCTCGAATTTGGCCATTACGGTGAACTCGGTCAGTCAAATCCTTCAAGATCCTCGCGATGATCACTATGTTGCTTCCTCTGAGGTCTTAGGATACTCTGATACAGACTGGGCATGTTGTCTTGAGACTCGGTGTTTAACATATGGTTATGCAGTTTTCCTCGACGACATATCAAATATTGTCCTTTTATTCAATGTGTATTTTTCTAATATAGTTGGAGGATTAATTACGAAGATGATTACTTCAGTTATTTTGAGTGATCAAAATGTTTGGTTTGAAACCGCTTTCGATCTCCTGGCATCAATTGCATTGGGCTTGCAGACTTTTATGATTGAACATATAGGGTCACACAAAAAGTATGAAATTGTATAAAAGAAATAACTATTGGGCTAGGAGCCCATATAGTAATTATATGAGAATGAGTTTAGAACTCATTAAGTCTAATTGGGCTAGGCCTATATTGAATTGGATTAGGGTTTCTTGGATTAATTAATATTCTTTATAAATAGATATTTTTATGAAAATATTATGTAAGAGAATATTAGAACCCTGGCCTTCTGGGTAGCAAAGACCAAAATAATTCTACCATCTCATAAAACCAACATCACAGTAAAAGAGAAGGAGGTAGACGCAATCGTCTTTACTTGCTAATATGTTCTAAGCTGACACCGGTGTAGGTGGTCTAATCGTGTTGCATGGATACGTATAGATGAAGCACATCTAGGAAATTTGTCTATGTGGTTGATCGAATATGATAGCAAAGCATGCTTCAAAGATAACCTAAACTCTTAGATAGATTCAAATTAATTACATGCATGAGATCTGGGATTATATAATTGATTATTTGCTAAATTGGATTTAATCAATTCCTAACACGACAGTCTCTTGGTCCAGTTCGGAGTCTGAGTATCGTGTCAGGGTCAACACTGCAGCCGAGGTTGTTTGGATAGCTCATATTCTTTTTTTATCTTCGCTTTCCACCTTTTGAGTCTCCATTTTTGCTGCGTGACAACAATAACATGATCTTCCTCACTTAAAACCTTGTGGCCCTCAGGCGTGTGAAGCACATTGACATCGACTACCACTTTGTCAAGGAACCGATTGCTGCATGCAAGCTTCGAGTTAGTCATGTGCCTACTTCACTTCAGGTGGCTAATATCTTTTAAAAAAAGGCTCTCTCATCTATTATATAATTTTTTCAGATCAAAAGTTTGTGGTTTGGTCCATTCGAAGCTTTGCTTGAGGGGGTGTTAGACTAAATTGTTGAATTAGTCATACGATAGTCATTGAGTTATAGTTGGACTCTACTAGGGTTTTCTCTTATGTACTATATATTTATTCCATTCTCACCAATGATAGAATAATTGAGATTTATCCCTTAACACTTTTTCTGGTGGATCAAGCAACACCTCCGGAAACTTCTCCCTAAAGCTAACGTCCTGGACTGCTCAAGATAAATAGCTCTAGGCGCTTCTCCATTTTATCCTCACTGAAGAGGCCATGTTGAGACCATTGGTTGTACCATTGTTAAGGAGATGTGGGATACTCTGGCGGCACTTTTGACAATGTCTTGGGGGTAAGATAACTGCAACTCCGTGAAGAGTTCATCAACATCTTTTGGAACCCCGAATAGTGCTTGAATTTCAAAGCATTTCAAGGAAATTTTGAACAATCTTTCTTCTGTTGGGTCTCAAGTATCGGCCAAAGACAAAGTCATGGTGTTTCTTTGAGCTTTGGGTTGGGATTACAAGAATTCACCAGTGTGCCAGCTCGCTCAGAACTCATTTCCGTTGTACCCCAACGTCTTTGGCCGTGCTTTTAGCCACTGGATCTTAAATATGATGGGTTCCTTCGCAGTTAATCATTCTAATCCGGTGGCTTTTTACTATGCACTGAATTATGCTCCGGGCCTGTACAATTCTAGATTTGGGCAAGAGTCTTAGGCTAATGATTCTAGTGTGTGTGACGCTCACGTACCACCCAACGGTGCATCAACCACCATGCACGGTTTTGGTCACGGAGGTCAAGGAAATCGCAACAGTTTTGGAAATTAAAAGGCGTTGGAACCCTATGTGCTAGATTTGCAGTCAATTTGGCCATGTAGCTCTTGATTTTTCCATATTTTTGTTTGGTTCTTGTCAGTCTAACTTTGTCAATCTTGCTGATGCATTCCAGACATTGGTTTTCTATGAGGATACGACTGGCTCAGATTGTATTTGGATTTTGGCACCAAAAATCATATGGATTTCACTTCCTGTAGTATTAACAGTGTTGTTCCCTATAATGGTAATCATTCTATTACTGTTGCTAATGGACATCCTATTTCAATTACTCGTATTATCATGAATTATTATCTACTTTTTGGTGGTTTTGCATATTACAAAAAAACTTCTTTTCTTTGTTAAAATGATAGGGACTTAAATGATGTTAATTATTTTTATAAGAACTCGTTTGTAATCAAGAAAAAGACCATAAAAGAGGTCGTGGGTCACGGAAGATGTGAGTATGGCTTATATGTGC
>JAUOBV010054138.1:489-13843 GCA_032360425.1 Rubia occidens
GAAGATACGTGAACATCTCATCATCCTAGAGTTTCAAACTAGTTACACCTCTTGGGCGTGGCACGGGGAGGTTGCCATAGATAGTGTTGAACGTGTTAGGCATAGAGAAGTAGTGAATTTAGACGTAAATGATGGATTCGAGGAGATGGTGGAGGATGTTTCTAGAGAATTCCATGGTAAACCCAGAGTCCTTCAAGCTTTTCCTAATAACAAGAATACATAGTTGTACATTGGTTCTAAGCATTCGGTATTGCGTGCCACTTTGCAAATGATGAATTCAAAAGCAAAATTTGGGTGGACCAATAAGACCATGACAGAGACTCTTGAATTAGTTAGAGAATTGCTTCTTGAAGGTAATCTTTTGCCTAACATTGTATGCTGCAAAAAGAATTATTTGTCCTGTAGGAATGGAATTGAAAAAATGTTTGTCATAACGATTATATGTTGTATAGAGGGCTAGAGGATGAGGACCGAGATAATTTTTGGGTATGTGGTGAGGCTCAGCACAAGTTAAAGCGTGGTGAAATTACGGTTAAGGCGGATGCTGATTTGATCTCGAAGCAAAAAATGTCAGAGTTTTTTGGTATCTCCCTATAATTCCTCGATTGAAGAAGTTGTTTGCTTGCAAAGAAGATGCTAAGTTTTTGCGTTGGAGTGTTGAAAGAGTTCGACTGGTCGATGATGTGATTAGACATATGTAAGTTGGTGAAAAGTGAAAGAAGCTTAATAATATATAACCCAAGTTTGGATTGGATCCTTGACATTTGAGGTTAGGCCTTTCTACTGATGGAATGAATCCATTTGGTAATATGGGAAACATACATAGGTCTTGGCTTGTTGTGTTGATGATCTAAAATCTTTCCCCATGGCTGACAATGAAACAAAAGTGAATGACGTTATCTATGATGATTTTGGGGCCTAAGCAACCAGGTAATGAAATACATGTTTACCTTGCTCCTCTAGTGGATGATTTGTTGACAATGTTCAACAAAGGTGTTTGCACCTACGATGGTAGTGTGGAATATTTTTTCACAATATAGGCCTTGTTGTTCAGTCAGCACCATTAATGATTTTTCTGTATATGAGAATTTGTCTGGGTAATCAGTGAAAGAGAATTTTTCCTATCCAGTGTGTGAGAAGCAAACATCATTCAATTAAAGTACGGATGTAAAATTATTTATAAAAGCCATATGCAAATTCTTCTCAAGGAGCACCCATGACGATCGTCAAAAAATGGTTCAATGGAAAAATATAGGCAACAGGACCACCGTTACCATTAACGAGTGTGCAGATTTTTTAAGGAGTTAGGGAATTTCCTAATTATTTCGGAAAGAGAAAGTAAAAATCTTCATGTCAAGGAAGTTGGAATTTAGCTATATTTTTTCTATTACTTTATCGGAAAGATATAGACGCCAGACACTAACTTGATGTAATGCAAATTGATAAAAATGTGTGTGATTCATTGGTTGAGGTGGTCCTAAATACCCCAGGTGAAACTAAATATGGGTTGAAAGCTTGACTTGACTTGGTTGAAATGGGTATTAAGAAGAGTTTGGGTCCTGTCACAAATGGTGATGAATGTTATCTCCACCCTTCTTTATATTCTATGTCTTAGTCAGAGAATAAATCGTATTGTGAGACCCTAAGAAGTGTTAAGATGTCAGGGGCTTGTTCGTCTAACATAAGTTTATGTGTATTTCTCGTAGAGTTGAAGTTTGTCAGTCTGAAATCACATGTTTGGCTTAATCTGATACATCAATTGAATGTCATTGCCATAAGGTCGTCATTCTCATCACATGTAAGATTGTGCATTACAAAGATTTGTTAGTTCAAGTGTATATGTTCCAAAAGCATTAATGTTTCCAAGCTTGACTGGTTGCAAACAATAATTGTGAAAATTTTGTGTTAGATGGAGATGTACTTTCCACCCTCATTCTTTCACATAATGATCCATTTGATTTTTCATTTGGCGAGGGAGATCAAGATATGTGGTCCCATATTTTGATATGGATGTACCTGTTCGAACGATATATGAAATTTTCAAGCATTTTGTAAAGAACTGGTACAAGCCAGATGCAAGTATTGTGCAACTGTATGTGAGAGAGGGGAAGTAATCGAGTTTCGTGCTGATTATTTGAAGGAGGTATATTTTATTG
The DNA here is from genome assembly GCA_032360425.1 of Rubia occidens. Classification (NCBI taxonomy): domain Eukaryota; kingdom Viridiplantae; phylum Streptophyta; class Magnoliopsida; order Gentianales; family Rubiaceae; genus Rubia; species Rubia occidens. The sequence continues at coordinate 2,646 of JAUOBV010054138.1, forward strand.
GCATTTTGATATCTAGATATGAAGGAAGACTGGAAGGACAAGGGGTTAGGCAGGGCAAAATATTTAGCCCTAGTGCGGAAGATTTATGTGTTGCACATCTTCATGTTCTTTGGAACCACAAGGATGTTATTCCATATATCGTGATCCACACAGATGAGATAAGAGTGGTGCATCCCACTTTCAATGAAGCACAAGTTATACAAAAACAAATTAGAACATTTTCATCATGGCTACGAGGTCATATGGAGGTTGGTAATCATCCTAAAACAGTTAAGTGGTTGGCGTGTAAACCTCTCGGTACAGTTCTTTCCTCAACTGTTAAGTGGAGGATACGACATCAACTGTTTTACTTTTTCCTCAAAATCACTGGATGATAGGGTATTTCTCATAATAGTGGCATTTCTCTTGTGTCTGAGGCATTACATGTTGCAAGTGCAAGAGACAACAATTCCATATGCACCCATACATGTTATATTGGAACCATATTAGAGATATGGGAGCTTGGTTATATGACAGTGCAAGTGCCCGTATTTAAATGTCAATGGGTTGATGTTAATAATGGACAAAGAACTGAGAATTTGGGATTCACCCTAGTTGATCATAGTTGGGTCAATTGGAGAAGATCCTTTCATAATGGTCACACAAGCTCATTAAGTGTTCTATATAAAAGAACATGTAGACCCTTGGTGGGAGATTGTTGTTAAGGTAAGAGGGATTTTATTGAGGAATTTGAACATTAAGATTTTGTTGGTTTTGGTCAAAATAACGGCGTAGGAGTCAACGATAATGGTATATTGCTTGAAGAAAATGAGACGAGTTTGCATGATTATTTAGGTCGCATCGACCAGGATGAAGGAATTCAGGTTGGTGGTCTAGGGAAGATCGCCAAGAGAAGAAAGAGGAAGAAAAAGTTGCCAAAGAAAAAGAAACAAAAGTGAAAGAATGATGAAATTGTAGTGGGAGTTGATGTTTTGTCAAATTTGGCCTACAGGTGGGATGGACTTCCAAGTTCGGAAGTCCTTCGGCTGAGTAGGTTAAATTTTCCCTTTGCCGATTAGGTTAAATCCGTTTTAGCACCTCTTTTGAGCCCCATTAGCAAGTGTTTCTGTTAGCCTATGTTATGGAACTAAATGTTACCTCTATCTTAGTTATTACGTAATAGTGAACATGCAATTTCTAACAAAACGCTAACAATTCTCAATTTAAATAAGTCAGTCTACTACTAATATGAAATAAAGTATTAATCATACACAATTCAACTTCTTTAAACATCAAAGTATTAATCATACACCATTCAACTTCAAAAACACATGCTCGAAAAAGGAACCATAGCAAACTAAAGATGATGTAGCAGGCAGGATCTGCTTGAAACTGCACTTGCTCGTTCATATGTATGCTTCCTATGTAGAAAGTGAGAAGTTCGCAAACTCTAAGAATCCAACATCTTCCATAGAATCAAAAGTATCTCCACTAATATTCCACATTTTTTAATTTCTCCTCTTCAATATTTCTTGATAACATTTTAAACTTTTTTGGCTAAAATATAACTGGATCCGATTTTGATCGTAGCCAAACTGTACCCATACCCTTTTTGATCATTCCAAAATCGTACTCGTTCCCTGTTGACTGTACCCAAAAGGTCAAACTCCCCCAGGTATGTTTTTTACCGTACTCGTACATGATACCATGGGATAAAAATGTAATCGTTCTACAAAGCTTATAATTTCATATATGCTTTGTAGAAGGAGAATAAATTGAGAAGGGTTTGATGTTGTTGGAATCACGCCCAATGTCATCACTCGCTGGAGGTTGGTAATCATCCTGAAACAAGAATGAAGAGGGGTGAAGTTAATTATGATACAATGATGTCATGTCTTTACAAGGACAATTGGATCAATGAGGTTAAGAAATTGATGGATAAGATGTGGAAATATAGGAAATTAGTTCCTGCTCAGGACACTATAGTTCTTGTAAAGACATGCAAAGCCATTGAAAGCTCCCAAATGCAGTTCTTGTAAAGACCTGATGCATGGATATTGAAGGGAAGGAAAGTTCTCGTAGGCATATGTTGCATAGTCAGGGAAATGATCGGGAAAAGTTTCTTCCCAACCCCAGTTGAAACTAATTTGATGATTCAATCTCCATGTCAATCAGACAGCACAGACACCGCAAAAAAAAAATGATGAATGTGTTCACAAAGGATGTGCGATCAATGTAATAAATTGGGGTACTATAATACATGGTTCCTATCAAATGTAGTTTTAATGAGTGTATGACAAGTATTAGTATGAAAATACACGTTATGGGTAGTGGTTGAGCGTGGATATTAGTATCTGCTTCATCTCCGCCCCACCCTCACTAGACTTGCTAATTTAATATATAATAAATTATTGTTTATTTATAATGCACATACTCCATCTTACATATAATATTTTCACGTATATACTTATTAAATTTTAATTTTAATATTAAAATTATAATAATAAAATGAATTTTAGGTGTTTTCGAGATATATGTGAGGTGAGTAGAGTGGGTTTTAAGTTGATTGGGAGACTCAATTGGGTGACAGGATTAGGGGATTTTAATATTGTACCCGTCATCCCATGGATGATGAGACGGGTATATTTATAAAAAAATAAATTTAGATGAGTTTGGATTTGGAACGGCCATAATCTGCACTCGTCTCATCCCATTGTCATCCATAATCATTGTTTGTGGACCAGAGCGAGCAGCATGTTTAAGCATGAGCAGGAGACTTCCATATTTCCACAACCATACATTGCGGTCCACACATTAGCAAATATTTCCTCCGTCCCACTTTAAACTTCCTAATTGTTTTTTACACAAACTTTAAAACAAGTACACGTGACATCTTTGTAATGAGTGATGAGAGTGTGCCTACATAAATCAAATGAAAGGAAGAGTTATGGCCACATATTTATGACTAAATGTAGAAAGTTTAGAATTAGGAAGTTTACAGTGAGACGTCCAAAAAAAGAAAATAGGAAGTTTAAAGTGGGACGGATGGAGTGGCAATCAAAACTCAAGAAAATAAAATCCAACATCCTCAAAAATTCACATACAAAAATAAAACACTACTAACAGAACAAACTTGTCGAACAACTGTTTGATGTTCACAAACATCATGGGATATTGTTCATCTTTCTACAACCAAAACGCAGCTGCAATTCCACCCATTTTCCAGAATTCAGTGAAAAATATCAATTCTTACAGTTCATCATTCCCCTGAACTCTAGTCCCTGTAACCTGGAAAAACAAACTTTCGTGTTCCTCTTCATTCTTGTTGCACTGCTCACCCCTCACTACTTCTGCAGCTTATGCTCTTCTTGATGTTGCCCCCGACTGTACCCCAACTCAGCTAAAAGCTGCTTTTCGTGCTAAAGTACGCGAAAGTTTAATCTTAAACATCTCTTTGCCTGGATTCTGTTTGTAATTGTATCAGTGTTTCTGTTGTTGTTGGGTGGCAGGTCAAAGAGTTTCATCCTGATGTTAGACCAGATGTAGGAAGCTTGGATACGATGATTCGTCGCGTAATTAGTGCTTATGAGGTACTCTTATGACCTCTTTTGATTGTTCATATACTAAACACAGCAGTTTTGCATGTTTTTAATCAAGTCTTGTTTTTTCTTTGCATATGATCTGAGCAGATGCTATCTGAATATAGCAAGTCAGGGATAATCGAGAGATAATAATCTGAGTCATCGATGAATTGTCATATCGATTACCATGCTTTGCGTATCATCGCTCTAGCGCGTGCCTATTGCGACACAGTTAGAGATACAATTGACCAGTGATGATGTATTTGTAGGGAGTGCTTGGATCCATTTGATGAGCCAGAATGCGAGGCATTTGACATCTTTGTTAATGAGGTTCTTTGTGTTGGAAAAGGTAAGAATCCTTTGATTTTTCTCACTGAATCATAAACAATTTTCGTTCTAATGTTGTCTGGTATCAATCTCTAACGAATATGTTAGTGAAGATCTTCATTCACTTTCTATTGGTCATTTTTTCTGAAGTCTCATTGCACCCTAGGGTGTAGTACTTGATTTCCTGCAGGCTGCCCTTATTCGTGTGTTAAGACGGCACCTCAAGCTTTTGAGTTTACATCTTTAACTGGAACTGCTCGAGCAACGTCCCAAGCTGCTTTTTGTTTCTATAACAGATTGCTTGCAACATTTTTGGGTTTATGCAGCATCATTGATGTACCATATGACACTTCAGCTGAGGCAGACTTGCTTTATTCTCTCCTTACAAAAGCCAAATATGAATCAGAAGCCGAAAAAGCAGCCTAACGTCTCCACTGAACATGTAGATTAGTTCTGAAGTTTGGATCCTCGGCAACTTCAGCAAGCGATGTTTCTTTCATACGCCAAGGTTGCCAACAGTCCTCGTTCCTGGATTACATGTCCAACCTTTCATAGAGAATTAGTCTTGTACAGATCGATTCTCGTGGTTTTCATCGATTTTGAGTACATTTATGTTGTCTTTGAGGTCGCTTAAAACAATTGCAGTCTCTACTGGATAAGGGGCACATTTCTTTACAAACAAGAATGGCAAGTTTGAGAGATTGTTACAGAAAAGTAGGAGACTTTTTAATTACAGAAGTATCAGATGGCAGAAAAGACCGGAAATGATTGCCATTCCATTCAAGTTTAAGAACCTTTTGAGTTCACAATATAGGCTTAAGCAACTTCTACCGTGAAATGGCTCTCAGGAATCTGTTCATTGAGGAGAAAATGCTCGACGCTTGATCAAACAAGGAAGATCCTTTTTCTTCATTCTGTTGTCCTCCCCCAAATATAATCTGCAAACAGAAGAACGCATTAACGATGAACTTGGCCTACAAAATATGGTCAAGAAAACAAAGGAAATTCATCCACATCTTCATTCCAAGTAAATGAAATCCTACTTTTTGTCATTTTAATGGTGCACTGCACATACTAACATACCACATGATAAAATTTGAGAAGCATTGACATCGAAGAATAGATCAAGTGAATCAAACTAGGACCATTATTTTTTTAGCTCAGGTCTTGGAGGAAAACTGACCTCAATATCTTCTGCATCAGGCCGGCTTACCAATTCCTTGGCCAGGATATACCTGTTTGGCCTGTCTTTATCATCATAGAACACCTTCCATAATCTGGTAGGATGCAACAAGGGATTGATTGATGAGAGACTTAGGACACAGAAGCATATCAAAACAAAAAGAAAAACCATATTGTCCATGCCAGAGACATATAGAGGCCCTTGTACTTCATAAATAATAGCTTACCCAGGGTAACATCTAAATACAGCACCCGAAGGTAGGGGTCGCATTGAGTAAACCACCGAGAATGTCCTACAAGATAAATGAATTCTGAATAAGACACACAGAAAACGAGCAATATGAATGAACATAGTGAAGTAATCAAGATTCTAGTCTTCTATGAGTCTAGAATGAAGTTCATGATAGTAAATAAATGGTGTTGCTGAGAACTCATATCCACAGTTAAAATGAAATCATGCAGAAGTACCTCAATGCGAATTAATATAGACTTTCTACAGGTTACCTCAAAAAGTTTCTCCTCAATCTGCGAGCATTGATGCCAACACCAACATCTTCACTCACAAGACGGGGGTTCCACATGAGAAGAGGCCTAGGCTAGTAGTAAATTAGAAAAACTGTAAGAAATGAACCTTAATCAATATGAACAAAAACATTCACAATTGTTCCACATACTCTACATATCACTATGATCGAACTACTAAGAAAATAGTCTCGATCGAGTAAGCGTGTGACACATGAATAGTAAAGTACCGGAGCATCTGAGAGCTGAGATCCAATTTCTTCCACATACTTCAACATCTGATAGTCAGGAACCAGCATTACGATGATTTCATCTTCTTTTGTTACAGGCTTCCGGTCACCCAAGCTGAACAGGTGGAAAGAGATATCAAAGACATAATAACAACTAACAAGGTATGGTCTAGTAGCACAGCTCATACTAATCTGAAGGTAGGCTTCACCTGGCAAACTCAAAAGCTGCATCTTTCCACCGATATTTCAGTAGCGCGGCAGCTCCAGCATCTGGAAATATGGCCTTAACTCTCTGATGAGCAACGACGACAACTCAAGGTCTCAATCTCAGTCAAGACAAACGAATCAATACACAGATACTAAAGGATTAAGTTTGCAAAAGACACCTGACATCCAGTTTCTTCAATTAGTGTATCTAAGAAGATCCTGGAGAGTTCCCAGAGCTCGGACTGAGCACCCTCGGTATCAAGATAAAGCAGCTGCGGGATCAGGAGCTCCACCTGATGTCAATTTTGAAAATATCATCAATACATTATGCATTATCTCACAAGATTCGTCATAACACATAATTTTTAAATGCAATTTTTCCTAATTTTTAATCACACATAGTTAAAGGGTCCAAAATTTTGCAGTATGATTTTTGCAAAATAGAAAAGATGGCAGTAATACCAGACAATGTAACAAGTTTAAACTGCTTTCAAGAAAACATACAATGGCTCTCAATCCTCCAGAAGATACAAAAGCAGCACTTGCTTCTCCTGATTGCCGAACAGCACCCTCCAAGCTAGAAGGCAAGCAACTACAACAAATGCAGAAATAAAATAAAAAAACCAAATTCATGAACGAAAAGAACAGTACTCCTATGTTCATTCGTTTTTGAAAAATCCCACCTGTCATCTTCTTCCGCAAGGCCTTGCACTGCCTGCAGCGCCTGTGGGTCTAAACCAGAAGGGGTGGCGCCATCATCATCGAGATACTCTTGGCCTTGAAACTTTTCGAACTTGGCGTGCATTCGGGGAATGGGATCTCTGTTGAGTGGAAGCACATTGCAGAGGGAGTTGAATGATGGCGGGAATAGGGTGGTTTTAGGACGTGAGGGGAAGTAGGAAGGGAGGTTTGCGTAAGAAGATGCCATGAAAATGTGGAGGATGGAGATAAGTTTTGTGCGTTCTTGCGCCCAAGCTCAATGGAAACTAACGGTGAGGATGACCAATCATCGTATGCCACGCTCCCAATACTATGATATTTGAGAGAGAGTTTTCCATCTTGCCTAAGTACTTTTAAACCCAAGAATAATTAGATCTGTTTCAAAAAAAAAGTAATTAGATCAATTCTAAAAAGTTCATTTTTATAAATTTTAAGTTTGAATTACAATTATTTATCTATTAAAAATTATTTAAAAACTTTCTTATAACTATCGGTACTTCACTGCAATAAATATAAATAATTAAATTACTCTGTTAGTCATACTAATTATAAAATGACATCATCTAACGTTAGTCAGATTTGATTTTCTATTCATTGAAAAAACTTAAGTTTAAACTATTTCAACTAATAATTTTTATTGAATCAACACATAAATTGAACCCTTGGAATATTTATCTGATTTTTTTCTTCATTTGAGTGATTGATTATTAAATTTTCATGGTATTTTAAACTTATGATTGTCAATTAATAATTAACATTCAAATTGGATATATCCAAATATGTTTTGATTATCTTGCGTGATTGGATTTGATTAGATTTTGTAATATTCTATTCTCATATTTAGGTAAATATGCCTAGATCGGAATATTTTCTAGATGTGATTAGTTTAGTTTCTTTTTCCTGTTAGCCTCTGGTCTCTTGTATTTTGCTCTACATATAGGGGCTTATGATGATGAAAACCGTTAAATTCCTAAAACCCCAAAAAATATTTTTTCCTTCCGCTGACAATTGGTCGAGGCTAAAATTCCTAGTTTGACCAAATAATCCGGTCCTTATGTTAAAGATATGGCAACTTGCAATTCGACAGTCGTGCTTGCCACCGCACAGGACAATGCCACTTCTGCAGCTAACAACATCGTCACCGTCAAGCTCAAGGTCAATCTCGCTGCCACCGAATTAGCTAACGCCGATTGGCTCTAGGCCAAGACCACTGCCGCCTCAAAACTACAATTTCTCCTACCATGAATGAACGATCACCAGCGTCATCGCCTACGCAGCTCAGACGACAGCCTTCGCCAATACACTTACCTTCTCATCAATCACCCTGGATCAATCGGCAGTGGGGCCTACTTTATCCGATACCCAGTGGAATTTGGTATTAAAATTGATATCTAAATTACAAAACCCCATTTATAATGTGTCAGGCAAGTCTTCTTTACCTTGGACTATTGATTCAGAAGTTTCTTATCATATGACGGGTGACAAAGATTTTATATATGATATTACAACATTTGAATCCGTTGATGTTATTTTGCCTAATGGAACTATATCGACTATCATACACCAAGGCACTCTACGCCTTAGTAATATTGTTCTGCCACATGTCTTACTTATCCCTAAATTACTCTGCAATTTATTATCTTGTGCTAAGTTACTTGATACCCTTAACTCTCTAGATGTGTTTACCGAAAACATATGCATATTACAGGACATCAGCTCGAGGACAGTGAAGGCATGGGTGAACAGCAGGGTGGGGTACATTGTCTTTGCACGTTGGAAGTTTTTTTTTCTCCATCGCGCCCCGATCATCTCTGACACCTCCAAGTCATCTGTTTTTGAGAGCCTTTGGCCTCAACGATTTGGTCATCCTTTTACTTTGGTGTTGTCTTCTGTCACTATAATTAAAGATATTCATTTGGATATTAATAACATTGTTCCCTACTCCGTCTGTCACCCAGCAAAACAATCTCGGAATAATTTTTTCCTTAAGTTAAATAAAAGTACCCGGGTTATTGATTTATAGCTAACCCTTTACTAGTGGAGTATTTTATTTTTAACCATTGTTGGTGACTACTCGTGAGCCGTTTGTGTTCATCTACTTGCTGCTAAATCAAAAGTTACTGCTAGATTCAAGGAATTTTGTACTCTTATCTTGGGACAATTCAGGTGCCAGATTTATCAAGTTCGAGTAAAAAAACGAGACTGGATTTTTACCACTTAGGGCTTACTTTGCAGAAAATGGATTTTTTTTTAAACTTCCTATGTTGATACACCATAACAGAATTGTTGTGTTGAACAAAAATATCGACATCTCCAAAATGTTGCTCGTGCTCTTCGCTTTCAAGCTCATTCGCCAACTGAATTATGGGTAGAATGTGATTCGACTGTGGCTTATCTGATCAACCAAACTCCTACTCTGTTACTTGATGGCAAAACTTCTTTTCAGTTACTACATGGTCCTGAGCCCAACTTTCGATACTCTGTATTTTTGGTTGTCTATGTTTTGCTTCCCAAGTACCCCAAAGACGTGATACATTTTCCTCTACAAGACGTCGGTGTGTCTGTTTAAATAAGTCAAGTATCTGATTGATTTAATTTGATTCTAGATAGAGTTGTTAACTAGACTAGAGTTATACTAGTACTAGCTTTCCTTATGTAATTTATTTATTCTTGTCAGTAATACATTATTCTTCATGGGACATCGTTCTTCAATGGTATCAGAGCAAGTTCTGATCCTAAACCCTAAATTTAAATTTAAATTTTTTGTTCGGTGCCACCCTCCCTCTCTGTTTTTCGACCAAATTCGGGTCAAATTCTAGTTAAATTCCAGTGAATTACTTCAACTCCCGGTGACCCTTTTTGCCTTTTGGCAATAATTTTTTTGGCATCGTCATCTACGGTGTTCGATTACTCTCCTTCGGCAGCATATCACTCAGTACCGACAACCTCCTCAGTACCAGCGTTCGATTACTCTCATCCGGCAGCGCAACCCTTAGCACCGACAACCTTCTCAGCACCGGCGATCTTTTTTGTGTTCATCGGCTTCTCTCAGGATCTTTCATATCTCTAGATCTAACCCTTCTCAGCGGTATCTATGGTTCTCTCAGTGGCATCGGCGTTCAAATTCAAGGAATTTTCAGTTCGGCTTCCTAGCGTTTCAATGCTCCTTTCAGTTTGGCTTCAATGTTTCTTTCTGATCCCTTCAAGCAGCGCATCTGCAGTTCATCGTCGCTGTGCAGAGTCTCCGTCCAGCAACATCCTTGGCACGTGAGATCCACGTGTACCGAGATTCACACATGCCTTGACACGGGCGCATGAGTTACTCGTGAAATAGGCCATACACACTTCAGCTCCTCTCTGCGTGCGGTTCTACGCGCTCCAGCTATCTCCGCGCATGAGAACACACTCCTCACAAATTTATTTTGTCTTTTTGTCCTCTTGCTGATTTATTATTTTGGTTTTGTGATATGGCTCATTTTGGTTCTCGACAATGTGATATTTCGAGACATACGGGTTTTTCTCATCATTGACGACACGATGACTCCAAGTGGATTGTAGATTCTAGTGCCACAAAACACATAGCATCGTGCCCTGGCGCTATTGATCATGTCACACCTTTTCATGGTTCTTCCAGCGTCTATGTTGGTAATGGTCCCTAACTCCCTATTACTCATGTTGGTGATTCTTGGATTTCTAAATCCATGTCTCTTTTTGATGTTCTTATTGTGCCTGATATCACTAAAAAAATTCTTTCAAATTAACTGACTGCTTTGATGATTGCACATGTATTATTCGGCATAAAATCACTAGTGAAACTTTGTGCCACATGCATAGTGAAAATGAGCTTTATGTTTTAGACTCTGGTGCATCTTCTTTGTTGCCTACTGAGGAATCAAGTAAGTCACACGCGTCTTTCAAAATTTGGCATGCTAGACTTGGTCATGTTCCACATTCTGTTATTCTGGCTTGCATTCTTCTGGATCTTTATTTGTCTCATTAGTTTCACCGAAACCTACCCTTTGTGATATGTGTGAAAAGGCTAAAGGAAAACATTTGTCTTTTTATACAAATGATAAATATGTTGCTAGGGTACTTGATCTAGTTAATTGTGACTTATATGGTTCCTCTCCTATTTTATCTTCTAATGGTTTCTCCTACTATGCTATTTTCCTCAATAATTATTCCCGACTCTCGTGGTTTTACTCACTGCGCCAAAAATATTATTTTTGGGATATTTATCGCCAGTTTTTGTGGAGAACCAGTTATCTTCCACCATTAAATTGTTTCAAAGTGATGGGGGAATTGAGTTTAAATGGTCGCCTACCCTCTCACTTCAGAAAAAATACATTCACCATCATATTTCTTGTCCGTATACTCGTGAGCATAACGGTCGGGCTGATAGTAAGCACCACCACATTGCTGAGATGAGGCTGTCTATGTCTATGTCCAC
>JAUOBV010054241.1:0-13841 GCA_032360425.1 Rubia occidens
ATGATAATATTGTTGCTCATATATCTATTCAAATATGAGGTCAAACTTTGATAGAGAATAGTGTCTGAAAAGCAACTGTGATATTTAGGCTGGGACGGAGGGAGTATTGATAATCCTTTTTAAGAAGCTATTTTAATAATAGTTTCTCAAAACTTTAAGAAGTCACTTTAATTGAGAAAGTCTCATTGATAAAAATATAATACTATTTTTGCTGATGAAAGTACTAATATTTAAGAGTTTTATAAGTGGTAATCACATTTTGGAATAATAATATTTTGTGGAAAAAAATCACATTTTACATCATCTTACTTTAAAATTTTCGAAATTCTTATTTTCCTTTTTTATTCAAATATGCTTTACTCCTTCCTCTAACTACTCCCTCTGGTCTAGAATAATTGGCACTCTTTAAATTGGCACACTTTTTTTAAAAAAAAAAAGTAAAATGAGTGGAGGAAATTGTATAGGGAGAGTAAAAAGTAAATTGAGTGGATGAAATTAATTTAATTTTTCCAAAAGGGAAGATGCCAATATAAAAAAAACCATCTCAAAAAGAAAATGGTGCCAATATAAAAAAAAAAATCCCGGAGGGAGTATATTATTTTGAAAACTGGATAATGATCCAAAATGAAACCTCACAAAATTTCTCCTCCCCTTCTTATGATGTTAAACATTTTATAATGAAAAAGAATCCATTTTATTTTGCTCAAGTGATGCTCCTATTGCTGTATTTCTCAATTGTCCTTATTTGTTGATTATGATAGGCTTTCAATGTCATAATTAAAGATGTATTCCCTCCGTTTCACTAAGAGTGACAAACTAGATTTAGCCACTTGAATTTATGTAAAAAATTGAGTGGATAAAATTGAATGTAGAAAATAAAATATAGAATGAGTAGATGAGATTGAAGAAATCTTACTAAAAATGAAAAGTATATCATTTTAAAAAATTATCTCAATAAAGTAAGTGTGTCATAAATAGACAATCGGAGGGAAGTATAAGGATGGAGTGAGAAGAATAATAAGACAATAAAATCGAAAGTGACCATTTTTTGGTGGGGGAAAAAAAATCAAAGCAGTCTTTCTGGGAAAAAGGAATAAAATATTAATAATGAATAACATGTTCTACTTAAACACGCCAAATATCTTTAAACTTTCGAAGGCTTCATCCAACGACGATTATTTTGGAGAAAAGTGTTTTTATAACCCTACCTACTTGATATAAGTGTCAATATAATCCTCAGATAATTTTAAGTGAAAAAATAACCATACCTAGTTGATGTAAGTGCCAATATAACACTCGGTGGTCCGGCGAAAATGGGGTCTGAGTGTTATATTGACACTTACATCAACTAGGTAGAGTTATTTTTGCACTTAAAATTATCTGAGGGTTATTTTTACACTTAAAATTATCTGAGGGTTATATTGACACTTATGTCAAGTAGGTAGGATTATAATGGTATATATCCCATTATTTTAAAGGGAAAGAATAGAAGACAGAAGAGAATATATGTCTTATATTTACACATGCCTAACTTTTTTTAACCGTTAATGACGAGAATGTTTGGAAATTCAACCATTTTTTATTAATATGATTGATCAAAAGACCTACACTTACATTATGCTATGGGATAATCCCATTTACACAAAGGCACTAGCGAATTATTACAAATTTGATCAAATGCCTCAATGGCAATAAGAGAATACATAAAGGCACTATTAAATATTACAATCCAAATCCATAGCCTAAATGATTATAAGAAGAGTACACAAATGATAAGTGATTTTCTATGTGTACTTGTGAAGTAATATCAACCCGAAACCACCAAACAAAATCAAACACAATACTCAAGCACCAAAATTAAATGCACACAAAGTGGTCTATCCACACTTATGAAAGGGTATAGGAATCACTTATAATACGAAGAATTTTCTCTAACTCAAACCAAAAGAACACCGTTTAAATGATCTAAAAACCAATTAAATCAGATTAACAATATAATTGGCCTCAACATCCTAAAAGGACACCGAATAAACGATCTAAACACCAATTAAATCAAATAAACAATATGATTGGTCTGAACATCCTAAATGGATACCGAATAAATGATCTAAAGACCAATTCAATCGAGTTAACAATATCATTGGTCTGAACATCCTAATAGGATACCGAATAAATGATCTAAAGACCAATTCAATCGAATTAACAATATGATTGGCCTGAACATCCTAATAGGATACCGAATAAACATTCTAAAGACCAATTCAATCGAATTAACAATATGATTGACCTGAATATCCTAACGGATCAAGTTCTAGAAATCTGATTTAAATCCTCAAAAAGAGAAACGAAAACGTCAGAAGTTCGTTGTTTTAACGACTTTGACTTGGATTTCTCCTTACCGTTTCAAATCTTTGGATAACAGATCCAAGGTCAAGCAATATTTTATGGGAATAAGAGCCGTAAAATATTTATTGACAGAGAAATTATGATATGATGCTTAAATAAATAAAAAAGACATTTTAAATACCACCCCTTATAAAAACAGGAAGAACAACTAAAAGGTTAAACTCGCCCCTGTACTGAATTTTTTAAAAAGAGAAAACAAGGATATACACTACTAAAAATTAAGAAAACAAAGCAAAAATCAATCCCAATAACACCACTTAAAAAATAAAACTGAAAACAAAAAATGAATCAAAAGAAGAAGCAGACTTTTCTTTAGTGATGGACTGGCGGGTCGAGCAGCGCATGGAAGTCAGCCGCTGAATCATTGGAGCCTCTCCTTGAGCGAAAAACTCTGGATATGAGATTATATATCACTGTCAAGTCCCTTAGCCTCCCAGTCGCGAAAAAGAAGCCCTCCTGATCGTGGTTGTCGTAACTACAGCCAGCCGCTAAGTGGGTATCTTCACCGATCGAAAATACAGAACGAGCTCCGAATCGAGTGGTAGGGAAACAGAGGATTACACATGCCTAACTCACTTTGCCTTTGATTCATTACGGCCATACTCCCTCTCCATTCTACTAAAATTATTCACTTACTATTTTTTAATATTTTATTTAAATATCTTGATTACAAGTTTATAATTCAAATATATAATATTAAATATGTAGTATAAATTATCTTTTAAAATATTTTCTTATAATATTTTAAGACAGTTTCAAAGGGGCAAAAGAAGTATACTGATAAGAAAAGATTATGATAAACTGTTTTTCTAAGTTATGAAACAACTACTATACTTCCTAACATTGTATTTTTGTTCTTAAACTTAAATACAATATTTTAAACTCATTTTTTAACATACAATCATCCCTTATTATATGTTTAACTTAAGATATATAATATTAAATTAAAAATATATTATTTAAATTAAAATTGTAGTGATTGTTTGTTTTCACGAGACTTGGCTTAGTGATGATGTTTAGGCTATGTTTGACAGAGTTGTGCTTATAAGCAAAATTGGCTTATTTTGAAAGCAGAGAGACCAACTTCTATTTTCCCCCAAAAAATAGCTTTTGCTTTTCAAAATAAGTTGCATTTTAACACTTTACCAAACACTAAAAAATGTTTTGCTTATAAGCACAGTGACTTTTGATTTTACCTAAATTTATCAATTATATCAACTATGTTCCAACATGGATTATCTAACCAAGTATGTAAAGAAATGTAAAACACGAACACAAAATTTGGTTACGCAGTTCAGTGAAAATCACCTACATCTGCGGGGTCTGACCCCGTTCAGAATAAATCCACTAATAAAAAAGAGATAGTAAAATGCACACCAACAACTATACTTATCTTTTCTAATTACAATGAGTGGATTTTGCAAACTCCCCTTGCTACTGATCCCCCTTAGCCAGACTCCCTCTGACATCGATACTTGTCAACGCTGGATCTCCTCCTCCCGAGAACCTAAGGCATATGATTTTGAACTTAGATCAAAAGTATTTCAATCATGTTGGAACACAAGGGTTTATAAGCTCTCGGTTACTCTCGATGTATAAAATCTGGATGCGGATTTTCTTCTCTTAAATATGTGAGTAGCTCAGCCAAAATGTTCACAATATATAAGCTTCATCGCACGTATCAAGTAACTTGTGCGAATGGAATTCTATCTCCACAAAATATTCTGACAACCATCAAATCCCTTGGAGATAGGAATTCCATATCTAATCCCTTAAAGTAAAGAATTCGAATATTTCATCCATATCTTAACCATATATGACATTCTTATATCAAACCAACTTCCATAAATCTAATCCAATCCCATAAATATAGGATTTGATATATTCTGCAATCAAATACAACTGGATGAAATATATGCCTCTCGAATTTCATCATCGAACTTCCGTTTCTCGCAAACCATAGCATAACTGATGTTACTACATAACACTTTCATATATGCATAATTTTCCCAAATTACCAACTTAATAATTCTAGACTTTACACACACCAACTTAATTTTTTTGCTAAACAAAGTCTCACTACGATGGAACTTTAACTACTTCTTAATTTTATATAAGCTATAGTTAGGCTTGCCCTTTAATCCAAAGAATTAGAAAATTTAACTACTAGTTGAATTGGTCCACCCTAGTTACCTAGCTAGGGTTTAGGCTTCTATGATAGTCAATAAACTAATAGAAAATTATATATCGTGTCACATACTAATACGGAAATCGGATGCATTTTTGTAAATATCCATTACACTGATAATAGAATGCCGTGCGAAACATGTAAAAAAAGGTTTAATATGTTATTCATTTAAATCAACTGCCTACATATTATCACAAATTTAAATAAATAAAGTATCAACTGCCTACATTTCATTGATCATATGAACATGTATTTATATAATGGGTTATCTAAGGTAAAACAATAACTATTTACCAAAAATATAATCAGAATACTATCTATATTCTAATAACCCCCCACCACCACAAGCTTATGGAGGTGGAGCGATATGAACCTTGGACCGAAGTGTACCAAAATGAGCAGTACCAACAGTCATAGTAAAAATGTCAAAAATCTGATCAAGAGAACGAACATGTCGACAACAAGAGAACCATCATCAACCTGCTCACGAACAAAATGATAATCTATCTTGATATGCTTGGATCTCTGATGAAAAACTGGATTAGCAGACATAAAAGTCGCACTCAGATTATCACAAAGAAGAATGGGTGTAGGTGACAAAGGAGCCTGAAGCTCAATCAATAACCGCTGAATCCAGATGATCTCAGTCGCGGAAAACGTGATAGCTCAATACTTTGCCTCGGAGCTTGACTTTGCAACCATGTGCTGGTTTTTCGACGACCAGTTAATGAGATTGCCCCTATAATAAATATTAAATCCATGTTGAGAATGTCAATCATCACCATCGAACGCCCACCCGGCATCAGAAAAAGCAACAAGACGATGATTTGTACAGGACTGAAGTGTAGGACCAAAATCTAGAGATCACTTTAAATATCACAGAATACGTTTGATAGCAGACCAATGCAACTCAGTCGAATTATGCCTAAACTGATAAACACGATTAACCGCATACGAAATTTCAGGATGAGTAATCGTGTCATACTATAAAACTCCAACAATGTTGTGATAAAGATGAGGATCGCGCAAGGAATCCCCATCATGTGTAAGGAACGACGTAAGCTCAGCCGGAGATGCAATCCTCTTTGCATCCGCCATTTTGCTACGCTCCAAAAGATCACGAATATACTTCTGCTGAGAAAGGACAATGCTGGATTTGGAGCCAGTGAGATCAATCCCCAGAAAATAATGCAAAAGACCAAGATCACGAGAAGAAAATGCATCATTTAATTTACCAATAAACTCAAAGATAAGAGTAAAAGAGGAGTCAGTGACAATCAAATCATCGATATAAACCAGGATATAGAGAACCTGTTTGCCATTTCTGCGAATGAGGAGTGTAGTATCAAACTTACAAGGAGTGAAGCTATGAGCCTAAAGATTCAACTTATAGGTGATTGGTGAAGGTGAAATCGTGGTGGTTGTGGTATTGGTTGTGGGACGGTGTCGGTGGTCTCCCGCTGTGGTTTTCCAACTTGCATGTGATCAATAAAGGTGAAATCGTGGTGGTTCCAGCTTTGGTAGTGGTGGTTCGTTGGTGGTGCAGCGTTTGAGTGTTCTCATGAGAGCAACATGGCTTTAATGGCGGTCGTTCGTTGGTGGTGCAGTATTTGGGTGTTCTTGGAGGGGGCTTCCCGATTTTGGTGGCGGTGGTTTTTTAGTGGTACATCGTTTGAGTGTTCTAATGAGGGCGTCCCTATCTATTCAAATGAATGGAGTTTGAAGGTGAAATCATGGTGGTTGTGATTTCCATTGTGGACTGTGTCGGCGGTCTTTCGCTGTGATTTTCCAACTTGCAAGTGACCGATGAAGGTGAAATTGTGGTCGTTCTAGTTTTGATGGTGGTGGTTTGTTAGTGGTGCAATGTCCGGGTGCCTCTTAGGAGGATATCCCGGCTTTAGTGGCAGTTTTTCATTGGTTGTGTAGCATTTTAGTGTTCTCATGAGAGCGTCACAGCTTCAGTGGTGGTAGTTCGTTGGTGGTGCAATGTTTGAGTGTTCTAATGAGGATGTCCCTATATATTCAAATGGATATAGTTTCATGTTCCATTGGGTTTCACTAGATTCAATGACACTAGGATATTTATATGTAATTTGTTTATTTAATGTAATAAATTAAAAGGTGTACACGTTTGGTGCATCTGTGAATAATAAAGTTAACTTATTTTGAGTGTACAAGATTTTTTTTTGTTGTCCATAAATATATTTTTCTTTGTAAACAAATAGTTTTTTGACGATTTTAAAAAAAAGAAGTTTATAAATTCTACGAGATGCACCATAAACTATTTGATATAAATTACTAACTTAACTTAGGCCTTATTTTACAGAACATGTTTTTTATTGAATTGCATTTAACTGTGTGAGAAACGAAGGATGAAAACATGTATAAAATGGAAGAAGAGAACTCACACCTAGATTAGGATCTCATATCCTTTACATAGATGAATTAATACAACTGATACGTGGCGTAACACACACAACTACACTCCTAAACAAAAGCAGCTACTCTGATACAAAATAGGACCATTACAATCACGGTGCTGAGATTATACTGACCATTTCAACACGCCGCCTTAATCTCAATAAGTAGATATTAAATTCAAATTGCGCATGATGTTGGAAAAGACCGGACCTGAAAGAGGCTTGATAAATATGTATGCAACGTGATCCCTCGAAGAGATAAATCATATATCAAGTATCTTACATGCCACGCATTCACGTACAAAGTGAAAATCAACTTCCATATGCTTGGTATGTGCATGGAAAACTGGATTTGCTGAAAGGTAGGTTGCTCCCAAATTGTAACTCACACCACAAAATTGGTGACCTATTGTGACAAATACCCAATTCACCAAGTAGTGATTGAAGCTAAATCAATTCCGTCGTTGCATTTGCTAATGCTTTGTACTCCGACTGGGTGCATAATCTGGATACCGTTGCATGTTTGGGAGCACTCTATGACACCAAGTTATTTTAAAAGAAAACAGAAACCCCCCGATGGATCTTCGATCATTAATGCAGCCTACCCAATCAGCGTCTGAAAATGCACTGAGAACATTGGACGAATAGGGTTGAATGGTAAGTCCAATTTTGTCTGAGTGTTTCAAAAAATGCAAAATACATTTTATGGCTACTCAATGCTCTATTGTCGGTGATTTTAGGAATTGGCAGACGTTGTTAACAGAGAAAGATATTTTTGGCCTTGTTATTGTAAGATATTGTAGAGCGCCTACGATGTTGCAATACCTTTAGGCTTCGTCATTTGTCAAGGGTGTGCCTTCCGTTTTTGATAGCTTCTCCGTTGTGCTCATAAGTGTATTAGTTCTTTTGCACCTTTCCATACCAGCACGTTTCAAGATGCCCCTCATATATCTTCTTGATAGAGTAAAAGTCCACCACCTCGTTGAGTCACTTCAATACCAAGGAAGTAGTGCAGATCGCCTAAATCCTTGATGGCAAAATCCTCCTGGAGCTTCTGAAGTAAACAATTAGTTGCTCGACTTGATGAAATAACAATGATTATATCATCTACGTACACAAGCATATACATTGTCAAGCCCTCCTTGTTAAAAATAAATAAAGAATAATCTGCCTGAGAAGAGTGGAAACCCAACTCGATTAGTTTAATATACAAATGGGAATACCATGCTCTAGGAGCTTGTTTTAGCCCGTAGAGTTCCTTATCGAGCTTGCAAAAATAATGTGGAGCACTTAGATCTTCATAACCTAATGGTTGTCTCATGTAAACTTCTTTGGAAAGAAAATCATGAAGAAAAGCATTTTGAACACCAACTTGCCTCAACTTTCATTGTTGTGAGAATGCTAGGGATAGAATAAGATGCACCATTAAGGGTTTAATCACCGGGTTGAACGTGTTATCATAGTCCACACCATGGCGTTGCTTGAAACCCTTGGCAACCAAACATGTCTTGCACTGATCCACTGTACCATCAGCTTTACGCTTTACCTTAAAGACCCAATTGTTGTCAATGATATTAACTCCCCATCTCGGTGGAACAAGATGCCAAGTTTTGTTCTTTAGCAGTGCAGCATACTCATCATCCATCACCTGTTGCCAAAGCCTTCTTTTTATAGCTTCACCAAGGGATGATGGCTCACCGAGTGTTGAATTGGCAAGGAAGGCATGTTGACCCTAAATAAGGTATCTTATTGTACCATCAATAAAAAAAAATAATATTTGTTTGATGTTGTTCTATAACCAAGTACGCACACCAAACTTTGGTGGAGAACTAGATCCTAGACAATCAATGTTAGGTGCAACAAGAGGAGTAGGAGTAACATGATCATTATCAGGAATATAAGAAGAAATGAGAGTTGTAGTGACAGGAACTGTAGGTAGAGAATTGGTGATTCTGGGATCGAATCAGCCTGTAGGTGTGATGAGTTTCGAGCAAAGAAGAAAGACTCATTCATCAAAAATCACATCACGAGAAATGTAAACTTGTCCACTTTATCTACGCAGGCATTTGTAGCCATTGTGAAAATGACTATATCCCAGAAATACACATTGTTGTGATCTGAACTGCAACTTGCGATTATTGTGGGGGCACAAATTTGGCCAACATTCACACCCAAACACTTTAAGCATTTTGTAATCAGGTTTTGAGCCCAACAAAGTTTCAATTGGAGTAGCATTATTAATAACCCGACTTGGCAATCGATTTATCAAGAAAGTTGGTGTTTGAAAGGCACCGCTCCAAAATCGAAGAGGGGCGGAAGATTGAGGAAGTAATGAGAGCCCAACTTCCCCAACATGATGATGTTTTTGTTCCGCGACTCCATTTTGTTGATACGTTTTTGGGCAAGAAACTTGATGTTTGATACCCATTGCATTAAAGAAGCAATGTTATCGCTGATATTCACCCCCCTAGTCAGTTTGGACACATAAGATCTTTTTGTTCAACATTCTCTCTGCAAGCTTATGAAACCAAAGAAAAACCTCGTAAACTTCATATTTGCATTTCAAAAGATACAACCAAGTGAATTTACTGAAATCGTCAATAAATGGTACATAATATGTGAAACCTCCAATAGAAGTAGGTGCAGGATCCCATACATATGAAATACAATACTAATGGAGAAGATGAAATGCTAATAGAGGTAGGAAATGACAACTAGTGACATTTAGCTTGCAAGCAAGCATCACAAATTCTGCTACCTTCATTATTTGAGAATGCAGAGATATTATTTGATTTAAGGGTATGTTGAACAATCAAAGGTGAAGGGTGTCCAAGGTGTCAATGCCACATATCCTTCAAGACCTTTGTACCGAGGAAAGCTCATTTTTTAAATAAGGCGGTGCACCCAATCAGAAGAGGGTATAGACTTTCTTCGCATTTACCTTGATGAAGAAGATTCTTGGATGCATGATCTTTCACTGAAAAATAACTTGGATGAAATTCTAGAAGAAAAAAACCCGATGAACGGAGACAAGATTTCTAGCAATATTTGGAACATGGAGGATGTTTTTCAAATGTAAATCATGAGAAGAAGTTGGAATTAAGGAATGACTAATATTGTGAATTGCCAAACCCGAGCCATTTGCTACTTGCACTTGTTCCTTTCATTGGTACTTCTCACATACAGAGAGCCAATCCAGATCACTAGTAATGAGGTCGGTTGCACCAGAATTAGTATACCCATTTGTTTCAACGGTATAGGAAGAAGTTTGAACTATTGCTGCAATATGATCTTCAGTTTTGTATGCTTGATCAAATCTGTGATAACACTTCAAGGCATTGTCCCTGATTCTGTGACAAACCTGACAAGTTGGGCGATTGGTGTTAGTCCCCTGGAAGGAGCCTTGAGTGTTCCCACATCCATGCCCTCCTTTGTTGCTGAATGATGATGAACGATCTCCACGGCGTACAACATTGTTCATTGATACCTCCAAAATTGATATTTCTCCATGTTGATACTATTTCCTCATCTCAAAGCTTAACAAGTGGGCATATAAATTGGTAAGGGACATAGTTCAACCCTCGCGGTGATAGAGGTGACTAAAGAATCATATTAAGGTCTCAAACCACCCAACATATATGAAATAATCTTCTTGTCTTGTAGACTCTTCCCAACAGAGGCGAGATTGTCTTCCAAACTCTTAACCTTGTTAAAATAATCCATAATTGGCAAATCGTTCTTCTTTATGTTTTCCAGGTGAACTCAAATCTACATTATTTGAGCCCTAGAACCAGATGCAAACATCTGTTCTAAAGCAACCCAAATTTCTCTGGACGTGGTGAGAAATAATACTCGACCAAACACCCTAACTGATAACAAAGAAAGGAGTTCACTCAACACCATTTGATCTTTCTGAAGCCATTTCAAATATTATGGATTCTGAACTTCTGAGGTGCCGGACTTCGTTGTCTGAGTAATCTTAGACGTCAGGCATGTAATGGAACCATCCATATAGCCCAAAAGTTGTTGCCCACGAAGATAAGACACGAATTGTGCTTTTCACAGCAAGTAATTGTCATGTGTTACCTTGACATTGATGAGATCATTTTTGTGTTGTCATTAAGGGAGAAACCATTGCACCAGAGTTTATGCTTGTGAGGGTGCTATTTTTCATGGTCATGGAAGTTCTAGAGGTGGCCATCTTGTTTATGGGGTAGGCTCTGATAACATGTGAGAAACAAAGGACGAAAACAGTATAAAATGGAAGAAGAGAACCCAAACCTAGATTAGGGTCTCATGTCTTTTATATAGATGAATGAATACAACCGATATGTGGCGTAACATACGCAACTACACTCCTAAACTATATCAACTACCTTGTTACATAATATGACCATTACAATCATGGTGTTGAGATCTTGTTGACCATTTCAACAAACTGAATTGAACAGAACTAAATTAAATATAGTAAAACATAAGATAATAAAAAATAATAAATTAAATAATATCAATTTAAAATTTTACTGAACTATACTGAAGTGCATATAACTTGGAAACAACGAGATTCCTTCCATTCTCAAATGTAGGGATAGCATTGAGGCGGATTTTGGTAGAGGTTCGCCCCAATAGGGCGAGTATGGGGGTAATTTTGGTGGGGGTGGGGCAGGTATGGGTATGAAATTCATACTTTCCATGGGTAGAGGGTCGGGCGTGGACCGCCCCATCCCCGCCCCGCCCAACTAAACACGTTATATACCTGCTAATTTAATATAAAATAAGATATTATTTATCTATATTACACATATCGTACCTATAATATTTTCATGTAAATACGATTATAAGTTTTAATATAAAAAGTAACTAAAAAATAGATGTTAGCTATTTTTGGAGATATAAGTGGAATGTATATAATGGGTATGAAGTGGGCCAATTTTCGAAGAACCGCCGAGGAGTAGAGAGGAGGTTCCGAGTTTGGAACTCCCTCCCAGGTCGTACCGGAAGGTTCAAAGTCACTTTTTAATCAATTAAAGACGGTTCTTGAATAACCGTCCACCTTTAATTGGACTGGCATCAATTAAAGATGGATCTATTGAAAAATTGCGTTTAATTGGGTGTCATTGTTGGGTCTTTTAACCCAACATATAAAGAAAATGCAAACCCTTTGTCCCTTAGCATTTTTTTAGAATCCAAACCCGTTAGGTTTTTCTCTCTTCATTTTCACCCTACTCACTCCCTCCCCTCACAGAGTACACCCTGCACCTCCACACAGTACTCCTTCCCCCACCGTCTCCCTCAAGCATCCATCGCCACCTGAACAATCCTCTCCACCGCTACCCCTCTGGCCGCCTCCAACCCTCGCCTCTCTGCCGCCTCTACCGTCACTCCTCGACCACCACCCTTCCGTCCCGCCTAAAAATTGCACTGCCAACGCTTGAAACCGTAATGCATCCGCGCTTGAAACTCACCTCCGTCGGTTCTTAATGCCTCCGCTGTGCCTCGAAGCACCACCGTGAAGCCTGCCGCGACGCATTACCATCGCTTGGTTTCCACCGCCTCCATCTTTGGCTCCCTGGACGTCTTTCATACAGTGTGCCATCGTCCCCAGGGCCTCGATGTCCCCGCCATGGCGTTCAATAATCTGTTCGATGTCCAGATATGGTTTTCATTTGTCACCGGAAACTGCTGCCAGCGATTTCAGGCAACTTTTTTTATTACCTACAAAGTAACTTCCCCGGGCCGATAAAACCACCTTTAATATACCGGTCTCTACTAGTGCCTAGTGGGTGATGGTGTCCGTATTGATTTTGTATAATAACCGGCGGGGAAGAGTGAGTTTTAAAGTTGTACCCGTCATGGACAATGAGACTGTTATGAGTATGAAATTTTTATGTGGATATGAATATGGAGGGATTATAATCCGCCCCGCCCCATCCCATCCCATCCCATCCCATAGCTATCCCTACTCAAATGTATGCATAAATGGAAACCAAATTTGATACCTAATTTTAATGAAAAATCTCGTTCAAACAGATCTTGTATGGTCATATATACCGATCAATTCATCAATTGTAAGCCGTATAATAAATTCACTAAAGATCGATGTTTTCATGCATGTCTTTATCAACACTGTTTTTTTGTCAATTAAATTGAACATTGCCATTCTTGCTTTGACCATCACTATTTCGGCCTCTCTATTCAGAAAAGCCATGACGCTATCTTATAAAAAAACACTCATTTTCTCTCATGACCAGATTTATCACCATATCTAATTCATTCAGACCTAGAAGAAGGATTCTCGAAGATTTTACCTAGTACATACTCTCTCCATCCCACAATAAAGTTTCGAATTACTTTTTGTCCTCAAAATTACCCAAAACCTTATCTCAAAACGTGCTTAAAAACTCGATGGATATCCATCCCCTATTTGTCCACTTTTTTTATATTAATATAATTGCACAACCGGTAATAGAACATATGTTGAATATTTTGATTAATTATTGCATGAATAAAAATCAAAGGAAATTAATTAATACTCAACACTTCCATGCAAGTATAGTGAAACTATACTAGCTCCTTAGGTTATCGGTAGTCAAACACGATTTGGAAAAATTGAATGCAGAGCATAAAAAATTGAACAAACAAGGGTTCACAAGCACGAATCTATAAGAACTGATAGAATGTAAAACTCACACATCATTGTGGCTGTGTGTATTCATATATATACTAAAGTACAAAGGGTATACAAGACCGAATCAGATATGGAAAATGATATATACAAAACCAATCAGAAATGATATTCCTTTCTTAACCTGATTCTAATTTATCTA
>JAUOBV010054343.1:0-22808 GCA_032360425.1 Rubia occidens
TTGGATTTGTCATAACAAGTAGTTTCTAAAAAGTAACTTTTTGTTTACCGATATAATACGTAGTTAAATATATTAATGGTCAAACATGTGTGTTGGAGACCGTGAAAAAGATTCCTTGAAATTTGAGCAGGGACAGAGGGAGTATATATAAACTTATATTAATATGGTCAAAGTTTACTAAATTTGACTTTGAAAACATTAAGGGGTCAATAGTTGTGAGACGGAGGAAGTATGTTGTGTGCCATCTTAGTGTGACAATCATGCAATTAACAAGAATATGAATAGCAAGTCAACATAATAATCATAATAGTAGTTATCATCAATAAAAACTAACAAGAACATGAAAGATGTCACCATGGAGTGTTCTAACTCTCTCCCTTACACTAAGTAGAGGAATTGTCTCTAATGTATGTAATGAAGGTAGAATAAGGTTAGAATCACTCAACCTCCTCAAAATCGTCAATCACGTCTGGCTCCAATCCCCAGCCCGAGCGGACCATAGTAAGGATAATCATCCGCAATAGCCGCATCTCTCATCTTCTATGTAATCTCTACCATGCCCGGATGGAGGTATCCCACATCATATCTCATCTTATCAATATGGCTATCCATACGGTCAAACCAGTAGGGCGTATCATCCTAATGCTTACCAAACCTAGAAGTGAGGTAACTTACATGAGCCCGCCCTGATCCCCAAAATAACCATAGTCAGTGGAAATGTTGTGCCAAACCGGCCGCGAACCCCTAGAACTCTGTCTTAGAGAATGGAAAGTAAGATCTTCTATGTGAATAGAGCCTGAAAGAAGATATGCATGTACTATATAAAGCTCAATAAGAGGTTGTTGTACTAGTGGATGTCCAAAAATGATGCTCATTACCCAGACACGAATAAGATGGCTACACAAGAAGAGTCTGCTCGAAGGTCTGTGTCGGTGGCATTGGCTGAAACACTAACTGCTCTGATTATGGATGAATCTAGTCCTCGTCTATGGGAACTACTCTATTAGTTTCCTTTTTGGCCTCCTACTTAACCTTCTCTTCGTCATCACCATCCACAGTTGATCTCAACCCCAGATCGAGCTCAGTTAGAAGATGCTGAGATGTGAACCTAGACCTGATTTAGGTCCTCTCTTCTTGAAGAAGCCTTATAAACTTGGCACCCTTGTAGAACCAGTTGATCACACCTCCCTCTCGCTCAATCATATACGCGTTTTCCATTAAATCTAGAGTCTGGGTGTAGGTCATGCAAGGGTTCTCCCGTATACTCACATCAACGGGAAGGCTAAAATGAAGGGCTAAGAGAGATATCATACCACTACAAGAGACATCACCTACTATCTCGATTCTCCAGGGCTTTTTTATCTCAGTTTTCAGCCCTCGAAAAATTAAGGTGAATATGGGTGTAGAAAAATTACATTTTTACCTCGGTTTGAAATCAAGGTAAAAAGTATTTTTTGCGTCGGTTTTTCATGAAAAAAATGAGTTAAATACTCATCACCCGACGACCTTGCTGAAAATATAGTGATATCGGTTAGAATTCCGAGCCTCCCAACTACCCCATCTTCGTGCAATGCCATGGTGATCGATGTTAACTAGAAAATTTGCAATGCCAATCTATACCATAAGAGAAATCACATGAATTTGTTACCGATGTTGCTCAATGTAGTTTTTTTACTGTGTATTTGAACCATGGTTAATTTTATTTTTTACACCGGTTTCTTTTTTATAAAATCATAGTAGTTTATAATTTGATGAATCCTCGATCGATTAGTGAGCGACGTTGCATTAAAATGCATTGCCGACGTGCTAGAGAGGGGTCATACTATCCGATGTCGCGGTGGTCATAATTAGTTATTTGATGATGTGGTATATCAATAAACAAGATTAGTTTTATATGAACGATGTCGCAAATATAGGTCCGACTAGGATTAATTTTCCATTCCATTCATTCATGTATGTGATGTCACTTCTTGCATCATGGTTTATGGTGCGATGTCGCCTTAAAATGTGCGGCTGAAGTTGATCCATTTAGTGTCCCATCGGTAACCCTTTCAAAATCTAAGTGATATCACTTATTTGTGATCGTATTGGCCTAATTGTAATAGATACTACGCAATATCGGTCGAACTTTAAAATACAGCAATTCATAATTATTAAAAAGATGACCCAACGTCGAACGACCTTTCACATTGCATGTTACTACTTCAATCATGGAAACTACACCATCCATACACAAATTAGCTAACGAAATTCTCACAAAATGAACTTTACCATTGATACTCCATAGCTGGCTAGAGATCTATATAAAGGTGTCAAAAAATACCTTGGAAAGTATAAATAGGCCTCTTAGAGTATGATGATTTAAAAAAAAATCAACCTAATCAAAGCTTCACATATGGTATATGTGTTAAGCAAAGGCTTCAAATTCTTTACAATCATAAAGAGCGGTCAATTTTCGTGTACATCCTTCAAATTCTTGATAGGGTATTGCACCTTGTCCTTGGAAAAATATTACGAGTAACCTCATAATTGATACTAGGTTGTGCATAGTTGGGATATTATTTAAGAGAATCAATAGGTGATAATAATAGATAACTTTCGTAGATCAAACTGATTCTTCCTCACAAGCAAGACCAAGTCCTTCATAAAGCTCATGTAATAGTAACCTCTTTCCCATGCATCCACTTGTTTTTTACCTATTCAAATGGAAATATTGTTCACAAAAACATAATTAAGTACCTTATAGGAAATATGTATTTCAATATACAATTTTAAAGTTAATTGAAACCTTAAGGGAATTTCACAAGCATTCTTTTTGCTTGGTAATCATGTGATCTGTCATCACCTCGGTAATTGCAAATGAAATAGTTTCTGGGGAAGTTTGATGTAATGGATCGTACCAGAACACCGTGTTTAATGGAAGAACGATAGTCGCCACCATCCAATGTTTGGTACGAAAATGAAATTTCCATAAACTCAAAGCAATCCCATAATCTTTAATAGAATCCAAACAAGACTAATGCAGTAAGTGGATATGACTCATCGCTCGTAATAAGGTGTGATGTATATGGAGTTGTCCTTTTGCATCGACTGTAAGCTCAAATAGGATGAACGCTCCTCCATCGCCACATGGTAATGTTGGATTTTAATGGTCAAAGAACCCCTATCCAACCTTTGGATTTTGAAATGGATTGTACATGCAAGAGCCTATAAACATGGTTAGTCATGTAAATGGTTTGAGCCTATAAATGTGCAAGAGTTACACACATTATTAATATCGATCATTCAATTTAGGGTGATGCATTAATAATTACAATCAATGTAGTTGCATCACGGGAGATTGCACATTATTGGAATTGAAAATCCTCCTTTCGGATAATAATATTTACCCTGTGCCCAAAAATACTCACTTCTTCCATGGGAATTTTGTACGAACATAAGGGAGGGTGTGTTGTTACAATTTTGTGAATGTTCTTCAGGGAACCATCCTTGGAGGGTATGTTGGTGGCTTCATTCTAGAAACATGATTCTTTGTTGGTTTAGGATCCCCACATAGATTGGATAATTATGCTGGGTTACTGATCCTTGTCTCGATGTATATTAAAACAACTTTCAAATTTATGTACGAAACATTTGTCTCAACTCACTAGTAATAGTATATCAATTATCATGTTATAAATTCTTTGTAGGCATTTTCTCTCAAATATCCACCAAACGAAGGGTCCATTCCACAAACTTTCTCAACGCCTCCTCCACTGTTCTTGCCTCAGTTTCTAGGGCTGGAAGAACCACACAATTTATGAGGGCTTTTGTAAAATTGACCACCACGTTATTATTTGTGACGGGCTTATAATTATTCACTCATATAGATGTGTACACTTTACCTTCCGCCACTATGTGGCTCTCTTCATCAACATGTTCGGTTAGTGGGATGCACAAGCAGTTATCCTACACAATAAGACTTAGTAATTTAAAATATAGAATGAAATATGTTGCCATGTGAATAGTGTAATATATTGACTCATACCTTGATGCTGTGTCGGGTTGGGTCAACTAACTTTTTTCTTAGTCAATCAAGGAAAAGGGTGTTACCGAAGTCGGAGACGTAGGGGACCCACTATCACACTCTGGGTTGTCATGTGTTAAGGTTGTCGGAGAAGTACCACGAGGGAAAGTTGACGGTGTTGGTTTAAAACTTGCAATAATTCTCTTCAAGTCAAGTGGAATTTTTGTCCCATTCGATTGTTGCGAGAGATAAGCCATAAGTTGGCTTAATGTGTATTTTAGAGCATCAATCTCTTTTTGTTGACTACTTGATGCAATATCAACCTTCGGTGGTCGAGGTTTGGCAAAGATGTCTTAATGAGTAGCGAGTATGCCGACACCCTGTACCCAACCCGGATGTTCTTTCTTGTTTAGTGCAACCCCTCGTATGTCCTTCTTTCCATCCTCTATGAAGTTGCCGAACTCCTTTCTTCGTTTTAAGTCCTCATATAAAATTACCAATAATCTATCTCATTGGAGCGAATTTTGTCTTGAACAGGCATTCATATCATATGAACTAAAACTAAATGCAAAACTTAAAATATGTTTGGCAACAAACTCCTCATCTTTGGTGTGGAACTTACCCTCCTTCTTCCCATGCCCTTTGTATCCCTTTAGCCATTTATCAAATTGGAGAACCTCATCAAGCGTGAGATATTCCGTAGTAGCCCTTGCTTCCTCTTCCTTTATTCCAAAGTCTATTTTTTCATAGATTCTTGCCTCAAAAATTTCCTTCATGATTATTCTTGTAGCTAGCATGAAACCTCCACAACTCATTGTATGAGGCATCTTGTTTCCTCTAGCAAGCTCACTTTTTCTAGCCCTTAGACCCTGTAAAATGATTCGACCGAAGGGTTGAAAATAAAAATAAACAATGTGAAATGACTTGGAAAGACAATTCCGCTGTATTTGATAGACGTCACAATTTAGCCGGTAATGATGTCGTACCGGTCGACTAGTCAATCTGCAAAGTCACAAACATTGTCGGACCAAATTAGTGCTTGAACTTAGTTTATCTACGATGTCGTACGCTAATTAAAAGCACCGATATACATCTCGATTACTCTAGTGCGACGTCGCATGTTGACCTAGTGTTACTTATTCTTATGGCAAGGATGGACCTTTACGGTTCTAAATTACTAACAAGCATGCATAACATACACATCCGTTGATACCAATCAAAATATACCCATCTATTAGAATGATTATCCCACAATAAAATGCATGCATATAATTGAATATTTTATATTTTTAAGCAAGTTAATGTAAATTCCTTAACGAGTTTTCATCCGCTAGTTTTCTTGTAACAAAACCATTCCAACTAGATTCCCTTATGAAGAGATGCTTAATTCTTGGGTTGCATTTCCACTTCTTTCTGAACACGTAATCCCTTGCCAATTTGGTTTTGAAATCTCTCCATCTATCGCCAAAGTGCTGTATGGTCTTCTTTTTCAATCTTTTCATATCACATTCGATCTCGAAGGAATATTGCATGGCCCTCCATAGTGTGGCCTTGTAAGTATCGCCAACACGAGCCTTCGACTCGTACAAGAAGATATAAACCTTTGCCCTAGCAATCAAACCTATGTAACTATCCCACCAATATCTTTCCTCTCCTATGGCATTCCCAATGTGATCGAACTTTATAGGACATTTCTTGCCTTTCTCCATCATGTCAATCAAATTCTTAAAAATTTCCTTAACTAGACCTTGCTTATGTCTTTTTGGGGCATTCAAATACCACCTTCTTCGGGTCGTTTCCTTTTATCGGGGTTAACAAGTGCACCTGGAATTTTTCCATTTTTCAGGGTTAACAAGAACGCCTAAAATATTGCGTCCAAACATTTTTTAATGGACATTAAATAAACACTTATATTATTATGAGATTGATCTTCACCACAAAAAATGGTGAAAATGAATCATTTAATGCTATCTCCACATGAAATCACCTACATGAAAAAGTTGCCTCATGTTGTACACCATATACACATAGAAAAATAATATCTTTAATAAAACCATAGGACCCCACATGTATACATAGTCCAAAATGTACAAGTAAGTAAATAAAAATAAGGCACATAGCAATAACAAAAACTCATTCAATAAGACATCCCAAGGAATGTAGCCACATTGACATTGCAATCATCAAATGGAAAATATAGAAACTTACCACTATTTCTATTCACGGAATCACCTCCCATTATACCCTCTTGCTTATCTCTAAGTTTCTCCATTTGTGAATGTGTTTGAGGTGGATTTGGGTGTGTGTGTTTTTTGTTGAGTTGTTGGAAGGGAAACAATTTGTTAATGAAGAACTTTGGGGACCATGAAGGTGGAGGGCGCTATTTCAGGTAATAAATGTCTTTTTTAATTAAAAAAATAGGGTTTTTTTACCAAGTATGGCGCATAAAACTATTCTCCCATCATTACTGCAATGTCGCATGTGTCATGCGAAATGTTTTCCCATGTAATTGAGGTCTACCATTGGGTAAAATAATTGCCCAATAGGCCCGTTTCATATGAATGTACGATGTCGCAGATATGTCAATCTAACCTTGGGATATGAGATAAACCTCACAATTTCAGGAGAAAATTTTTATGGTAGGGAAATGAATAAGTTGGGGTGATGGGCCAATGAAATTTGAACATGTGTTAAGTAGGTGAATAAAAATAATGGAAAAATAAATAAACTAACTTTTAACCCCACCCACTTACCACTAGTCAAAAATTCACCGTCCCATCACCCAAATATGTTCATTTCCCTAACATAAAAAACATTTCTCCAATTTTAGTGAGGCCAAATTTTCATTCACATATGAGCAGCCTATCCATAGACCTAAAGACCCATCACCCATAAATAACTGACGTCGAAAACTATCTGACCTGCACTTGCTAAGTAAGAGGCATCGTGCGACATCACATTGTAGTGTTTTATTCATTTTTTAAATTTTCCATGAGGACAATAAACATCAAATATAATTAGTTACATAGTGTTTCCATTTCAACCTACTAGTTTACAACAGTAATACGCATGTCTGGGTTTGAACATTGCCTTTTGGACGGTTATGATTGTTTAAGTCATGTCAATTCCTTACTGATATAATTCGAGGCCAAAAACCCATGATTATATAGCAATTACAAACTCCTTTCCTTATACTGCCACAAACAGTTAATATAAATAAGTGAGTTGTCAAGATGGATGAGGGTTTGACAATAACCTGTTCAATGGCTAAGATTGTTGAAGGTTGGTGAATGTGTTGGCAGTTCTTGTTCTAGGCATCAATAAATCAGGTCTTTCAACAAAATAAGATTTTCTGTTTGAATGTTGTAATAGACATCCACATTTGACTAGTGTACGTTAGACACTAGCCGGTTCCACTGCTAAGATTATTACAAGCCAGTAGAGTAGCCGATGTTCCTCTAGGCCTAACAAAATTGACTCTTTCAATTAAAAAATGGTTTGGGATTTCACAGTATCTCTTTCTGATGCTAATATGGTTTAAGGAAAGATATGATAGCAATCTTATATGAGTGCTACATGTAGCAGGCTAATTGATGACAAAGTGTTTTACTATAAACCCCATGAACTACCAACCTCATTGTACTTACAAGGGTTTCACTATCACCCGTCCAAAGGTTAAAACTATTTGTGTCTATTCATAGCCGATGTCATCCTATAGCTTATTGTACCTATTTCAAGAAATTACTTCATAGTTTACCATACGAGGATGATCAGTCAACCCTATTGCCAGTGTTAATTTTTGAGCCCTGCCTCATCGTAATTCCAGATAACATATCTACTTGTATTAGCAGGGAAATCCTTTTCATCCCATAATTAGTCAAGCATCTTACATAAGTACGTGTTTGACCAACACATATTTGATTAGGAAGAATTAAGAGGCCCGACCATATTCATATTTAATATTCTCGTGTTTCCGAAACAGTTATAATTAAATGTTCTCTAGAATACTCTTTTTATAATATTTAACTTGGGCCTATCATTTTGGCTCACATAAATTCATTTTGGGTTGAATGCCCCAACACATGTATGGCATCGCGTGCAAGTCGGATACGTGTCAGTCATGTTGATACCCTTGTGTGAAATTGGATGATGTAATCTACATCCACTAATGTCCAAGCCCATTTTGTAACAACCGATGGGCAAGTTGTACTAACATGTCCAGTTCCATTTATGGTAGACCTCGCAAATATGTCAGTCATTCTACGTTCTTGTCGAATTAATGATCGACATCACAGATAGATGATTCAGATTCCATTGGTAATAGCCTGCCAAAAATTGAGTGGGGCCCATAGCAATCCCCTTCCCCCGTATGTATGAACGACATTGCCCGTGTGTCGTTCACATTGTCTTTCTCTGTAACATCCCAAGGTTAGTTAAAATGATACCGTTCGCGGCACTATATATAAACCGCTAAGATCGAGCAAATTACATTCTCAGGCCTCGACGCCATACCCGAATTGCCACTTCTAGAAAAAAATGGTTCAAAAACCATCAAATCAATAAATAAACTGCACACCCTTACATATAATCTGCCCCATTCCCGTTTAACAAATCTCATTTTCATTCAGTTCGAAGGGTAAAAAATGTTTACAGCGATTAATTCAAATGTTTGTTTGCTTACATTTACTTATTTCAATCCTATTATGTTCATATCAATTGAACAATAATGAATGCGGTGTTTGATTTAGTTCTTCGACATCGTTTAGTTTATGGGGTTTCATTTTTTAGGTTTTGCATTTGCCATTTTAAGCTTAGGGGCAATGTATGTTTTTTTTGTTCCCAAAACATGTTGTGCTTGATGTTAAAGTAGTCGTGTTTAAACCTTGTGCTTATTCAGTTTTCTTTCAATGAAAATTTTAACAATTTGGGTACACCTCGCACACATTTTTGGCTTCATCGATATGACGTGCATTGTCGCAGATTCATGCCTATGAATATCCGAATTCGCTGCTGACATATATGCTTATTGATAGTTCTGCGAAGTGTATGCGATCTTGGTCAAAAATTAAATTCCAGTCATTGAATGGTCTGTGGGACTAACCTTCACACATTTTATTGTTCAATAGATGTCTCCATTGAAGAAAATCACGAAAACGGCCAAGGGACAGAAAGATGGAGCAAGGACCCCCCGCTCCAAAAGGGCGAGGACCTTTTACGCAACTCCGTTGCCTACACTCGATAAAAAATGCTTCTTCACCATTGAAAAGATGAGAGTTTTATATTTGTGCGGAACAGAAAGATGAAGGAGGTCAAATGCATACGACCTGCCCTTCTGGCGTCGCTAATAAATAACCTTTTCACGGGAGGTCTACTAAGCCGAGAGAGAGGGATCAAAGATAGAGATTTGTAATGTTTCTCCTATTCCTCGTATTATGCTACCAAGAATGGTAGATATTGGTAAGTACCGAGGTCATCCACAGAGATGTTAGGAATCTAATAATCCACTATCTGATTCTCCTCTATACGATTACGTCTCGGACACTACATCACGAATGCTTCTTCCTAAGACTAAAAGGCAAAAGGGGTGAAGCACCTTATCAATGGCTAGGGTTTCAAATCTAACCCTAGTTTGTTACTCTAGCTATCTAAACCCGCTACCCTTTATGTAACACCCCAGAACTTTGATCGACTTGCTCACCACAAGTATCGGGTCGGGCATGGGCGTGTTACTATGAATCTAATTGATCGAATTACTTAGATGCAGTAATGAGCAATAAATATTATGCCGAAGTGATTTTAGAATTCAAAACCTAAGTTACTATTACAATAAAAGTCTTATAATAAGTATTTTATATGGTTTTTACAATAAAATTTCTAAACCGGTTTCCAGCTTCTAAAGCTCATCCGGGATCCTATCCCCAAATTAAGTAAATGCTTCACACATAAGCTCACTCTATCTGCTCGGCCACACCTATTGGGGTTGTTTAAACTAGGGTAAGATCCTTGCTTAGTGAGGTTCCATCGCCAGTATTTACCAAGTGGGGTTTTAGTGATCACAAAAAATAAATAGCCACATAAATTCTAGCACATAGTAAAATGATACGGGTGGTTAATGTCGAGTTGCAATCAAGTGCCTATATGGAAACTCTGACTAACATACAGGGTATAACTTTTCAGTAGTCCCTGAAAGCTATCAGATCCATAAATCCATAATCATCAACCACGCCCAATATGTGCAGTTTTGAGCTTATGCTAGCATACTAGAAACACCACGAGTATTCGATCGATCTTATGGTCCCCTCTATATTATTCCCCGTCAATTAAGATCAAACTACAACTGCGTCGGGGACCCCCGATAATCACCGACAAGCAATCAAATAGCACGCAAGCAAGTTTGACACGGAAAAATAAAAATAGAAGCCGGTCATCCACGTAATATCACAATAACAAAATTCACCTAATATCACAATAACTAAATTCACATAACATCACAATAATTAAGCACAGTGCAATACAGTATACGCCGTACTTAATTATTATGAAAATAAAATAATTAACAATTACAATCACAATCACAATACTAACACAATATTTTATGGCTAATGTAAATTTTTAATTAACACATTTAAAGCGATAAGCTTAATAGAGCATGCAATATTCACTTTTAATTCAATTTATGATAGGGCAATGAAAATACTCACCTTAATTGAACGTAGTTCTTTGATTCCTACCCAACGGCCTACTTTTCTTTTTGCGGAATTTTGTTGGAAATGAAAGTTTCAGGGTATTCATAGTATATGGAAGTAGGCTTATCTTATGGGAGTATGTTTTGTGTAGAAGAGTGTTGGCAAGCCATCATTTGTGCCCATACATATTACTTGGGCTGCTGAGGCTTAAGCCTCATCTTTATTTCTGCATGGGGACACATACGTGGCCTCTCCCCTCACAATTATATGGCTGATGCAGCCATTATTTTTTATCACCATTGGGACACGTAGTCCCTCGGGGGTGGAGATTGGCTGCTCACCCCATTATATATTTATTACATTTTTAAAATATATTTTATTGAATTTTTTCTTTTAATTTACCTTTTATTATACATCATGTTAATTTATAATATTTTCATTTCTTTATTTTATTTTTTATTTTATTTAGTAATTAGGAATTTTATATTATTCAATTTATCAATCATAAAATGTCATTTATTTAATAAATTTTATTTTTCACGATCTGAAGTGTCCACACAATTATTAACGTATTGATTTCAGAAATTACAAATTTATGATATTTTATACCTCTTTCGATAAGGTTAAATTAATTGTAGAACTTAATATATAATTTATTGTACAAATAATCTCCATTTAATTATAAATGTTAATAATTACTATCTCTTACTTGGTTACATGTCTACTTTTTAACATTCAAATTTTACTTCTCGTTTCTCTTATTTTGGCAAATTATAATTCGGCATCTATTTCCATCGTTTTTTTTATTTATATCTTGAAGTATGGAATTTCATTGATATGAACAATATATGAAGGTTAACAGTTTAAATTATTTCTTAGTTTTGTATTTTTAGTTTAAAAATTATACTAAGTTATATCGTGGAAAGAAAATAAAAAATGATTGTTCGGGTTTTACTCAACGATTACATACATATTGATTGCGGCAACATGAAAGTAGACTTTGGTGTGTGCTAACTTAGTGTGACAATCATGCAATTCACAACAGTAACAACAAGCCAACATAATAATCACAAAAACACATAGAAATAGGTTGATTTAAGAAATATCACAAAATGAACATTAACACAAATATAATACCCAAGTTAATTACCTACTCTCTAAGCAGCAGATCCAAATATTGCATTGGATTCAACACTTTTGGGTAAAAGAAAAATAAGCTAGAGAGAAGGAAGAGTATTTTCACACTCCAACGTACTCTTAATGATGAAAAGTGGGCATAAACTAAAACTCTAGTAGACCAGAGTCCATATATATATATATATAGTGGAAGAGAATTTGGCCTCGAGAATTTGGCACGGGAGGTGTTGTCTAGCACGGTATGCACTAGCTGAGGCCCTTTCGTGCTAGCGCGGGCCGTAAGTCGTAGCACAGTCTATGGACGGTGCCGGCATTGCTAGCCCAGTCCAGCATGGGCGGTGTGCCTCATGCTGGCGCGTTCTGTGTCAACAGGCTCGGACTGTCGGTTGGAACTCTACTTTTAATCTCTGTGTGTGCATCCCGAGTCGTTTGGCGCACCCTGTTGGCTGGAAACTTGTTTTACTCAATAACATAGCATGGACCGTGTTGTTCTTCACACCTTGTGAGATGGTCTTGGCATTAGTGACTTAAAACTACGTGGACCGTGTGAAACAGAACGGTTTACGACCATGCTTAGCCAAATTTGGAGTGGAACGAAGACATGGGGCAAAGGCATCAGTACGGTCTATGCTAGAGGCCTCTGGCATGGCCCATGTTGCTTGACACAGTCCATGTTGAGCGCTGGCATGGGGCCGTGTTGGCCTCCCTTCGTGCCAAATGGGCTGGCCTTGGCTGGTCCGATTGGCTGACTTATTTTCTCCCTTATGGCAGAATCGCTGATCTGATTTGAGAAATCTTTTGGCCAATTTTATAGTGTTTGAGAAGAAAAATTGAATGGTGCCATTTTCAAGGGATAATTCTTGTAAGATCATTTCCATAAATCCATGAAATCTTGGACAACACTTCCTCCGCTTCTTCCTTGGCCTTCTTGAATTTAGAATTTGCCTTTTCCGGGCTCATTTCCATCTACGACCACGCTTTGGTGTCTGTGGCCTTAAATCTACTGTCATTCTTGCAAATGACCTTCAAATATCTTCTACCAACTTCGCAGATGGCCTTCTACAAAAAGGTGATAAAGAATACTCCTGAGCAACCTACTAATCAGATAAAAAAGGAAAATTTAGGTTCCCGTGAATACAAATTGTCCATTAGAAACCCAAAAATGGCGGTCTAAACCCCTTGTCGTGTAAACCTAACTAAAACTAGCAATCAACGAAACAAAAGATAATGATAATAAATGTGTTAAATGCATCGGCTAACGCATGCATAAAGGTGCACATCAATCCCCCACATTTAAATCTTTACTCGTCCTCAAGTAAACAAAAATGAGAAAATATCTAAGCAAAATGTAGCATGCAAAGATAAGTTAGCAAATGCATCCAACTTATTTCCAACCTACCCTAGTTCCCCCAAGAAGTAAGAATCTCACTACTCTCACACTCCCTGAAGATACTGAAGTAATCTAACCACCAGAAATATTGTGAAGAAAAAGGTAAGCACAAATGATAAGTGTTGAACTAGCTTATTCCACCGAATAGTCCGCCAACATCAATCCAAGAGTTGTTGCTGAAAAAACCACCAAGGATAATCCAAAAGATTCTCAACTTGGTGGTAACGAAGGATAACCTGAGATTCTCAACTTAGCTACAACTAATGATAATGCCGAAGGATCCTCAACATAGTTTCTGCTTTCTCTCAATTTCTATCATGTTGTCTAGGAGCCCATTTGGGTTTTCATCCTAGCATTCACACATGTTGAGCTCACCATCTCACCTTTTTCCACACGACCTCTCATTTTTGCCAGATTTTCCAACCTAGTCAGGCCTAGCCTCTCAGTTTTACGTAGGCCTTTGGACCTACCCGGGTTTTCCCCCCTTTTTTCTAAGTTACCCTTTCGGGATTCCAACTTAGCTAGGCATTTTAAAAAAAATGTAAGTTTTCAATTTTTTTACATTCACAAAATGCGCTAAAGTTGGGCTTCATACTACAAAAGATAGTGAAAAAAACATTATACCTCCAAAAGTTCCAAAAAACACATCTCCCAACAAAAACAAAGTGGTAATCACCAAAAGATCACACCACCAAAAATTCTACCAAACTTCCCAAAACCAAAGATAACACCAAAAACACCAAACAAAATAACACCATAACACAAAGAAATCCCGAGATGAAAACTACTAAGTGCTCTACTACTCTCTCCCCCACACTTAAATTTTGCATTATCCCCAATGAAATGAAACAATAAAACCATGAGTGGGAAAGAGAAAAGTAGTGGAACTCACTCATGTGACCCCAATGGGTTCCTCCTCAAGTGTCATATGCCGTGCCTCATTCTTCTCACCCCTTGTCGCATTTCTTTCCTCCTGATAGAAATGACATCCCCAAAACCATGAAGTCTGGAGATGTAGAATCTCTCGATCAGCTGCTCGATGGCTTCTTCTTGGACATCCGATCGCTCACCTACAATGGAGAACCCCTCCTTCATTTCCCGCTCGATGGACTCCAACCTACACTCCCAAGGATGCATGGTACCCTCTATAGAACTTAGCCTATTCCTAAATTCTTCCAACTGTATGCTCAGTCTGCCCAATGCATGACTAATGTCCTACATAATTTGGGTAGAGCTTGCAAGCTTTTCCCCGAATATGTGGAATTGGTCGAGAACATCTGGGGGTATCTAAGTATTGCTAATCGGTACTATAAGTGAGGTCTCGTTGTCTTCCTCCTCGGCATCTATATCTGGGTTTGATAGGATTTTGTTGAAATCCTTTTCAAACCTTGGATTAGAGGCATGATGAGGTCCTCCAACACCGTATCCTGATCGATAGGTGTATGCTCTGGCTGGGAGAGAATCATGAAATTTCAAACTGAGGAGCCACCGTATAACCATACAAAGAGATCTTCTGAAGTTGTGGTAGCCACCATAGACTCTTTCGTTAGTCTGTGATATATTGTGTTCCACGTCCCTGAACAACCCAAATTTTCCACCGCAAATGGAGAGGGAACCGGATGGCCCAAGTGTTGGGTTAAAAGTCAACCATGCTTCCCCCATAGGAATTTTTCCACCTCTCCTATTTACCATCGCAGTTCATTCGTCCACGAAAGCCAAAACCATGTTGGGATAAAAATTCCCCTTCAGAGTTATTTCCCAAAGAACTTTGACATCTAAACCATGACACTGTGAAATCTCCCCGTGATAGAATATTCCCATAGATAACACTCGATGAACATATCACAATTTCGGATGAACAGTTGTGGTGCTCTTGCAAAGATGCTTCCTCTCTTTGACCGAATGAATTCTGCAAAAATTTCTCGATGAAAATGAAAGGCCTTGTCGGTGTGTCCTCAAAATTTCCTTCCCGTACTACCACCCAAATTCTTGGGCAATGTCCTGATCAGACATATTGTACTCCCTATCATCCATGTGGAAATTGATGCTTCTCCTCCCCTCAATGTCCTTTTATTGCTTCAAGGTTGCCAAAAACACCAAATTCTATTGTATGTAGGTCTAGGAATACTTGTCTAAGAAACCCTCCAGGCCTATTCGGTTTAGAAAATATGTGATGGGCTCAAGTAGGCCTAGAGCTCCCAAGGTCTCCTTGCAAGCAAACGTTGTCTCCAATATGGTTTGCATCGGGCAATTCAAGTACTTTCACCTCTGAGCCGTACTCCCAGAAATGGTGGTCGACCCCTTAAGTTCATCAAAAATAAAAGCCGGGTTAGGAGGAAGGAAAATCACTAGCTCTTGTCTCCCAACCTTGGTTGGTTTCTTCCTCTTGTCACCCTGGGAAATTGTTCCTTCTTCCGACCTATTCCTTTTGGGAGCCATCCTATTCACCATAAGAAAAATGTCGTAATGCAGAGATAACCAAATGCATGCATCAAGACTCATTCAGAAAGAACATTACTTCCTAAATAGCCAGAACATTTCTAATCATACTATCTCAACATAAAGTCTATTCAATCAAGAAACATTTCCCCTAAATAACCAACCCACGAACAATCATAGCATTCCATCAAGAAAATCATACAATCAATAATCGTACCTTCTAAACCACCATAGAAATTGAAGATCATATCATCACAGAATAAGTACAATACCCCCCCCCCCACACACACACACACACTTAGTTCAAAATAAGCTCATTCAAATAACCCAAATATTTCTTCAAAAACACTTCAACATATTATCGTGATAAAGCTCCACATTACATCACCATCATACTAGATAACGTAAGTAAACCTAAAGCTTAAAGGATTACCATGAATTTTAAGCCAAGAGGTGAAGAATCCATACAGGAAGGAGTAAAAAATGCTAATTTTTTTAGAAAATAGACTCAAATTTTTTAGTTTCACCAAGTAGAAGTGAGAGTGAGTTTTTTTTAGAGATTAAAATGAGCTAAATGAATCCTATGGATGAAGTAATGTACTATAGATCATTATTTTTAGCAAAGAAGGTGATTCAAAAGGTGGTACAAATGAGATAAGGATGACATATTTTAAAATTAGAGAGTGAAAGAAACAAATGTACCAATCTATTTATGCATAAGGTAGGTGTTGATGTAATAATTACACCAACATTTGAAGAAAACGAGGGTTTTCCTGAATTAATGGACCAAAAATGTCATGTTTTAGCTTAAAATAAAATTTTAAAAAATCTAAATTTATAGCCCAAAAAATTGTAGCTACAAGAGGCCCGACACGAGGCTACCCTCATTCCAACCGTGATAGCACGGCCCGGGATGAACAGCCCAGCATAATCTGTGTTGATGGCATGGTCCATGCCAGAGCCTATCAGCACGAGGCACTTCTCGTGTAAAAGTGTTTTTTTTCCTTTTTCTTCCTTT
Organism: Rubia occidens; assembly: GCA_032360425.1. Lineage (NCBI taxonomy): Eukaryota > Viridiplantae > Streptophyta > Magnoliopsida > Gentianales > Rubiaceae > Rubia > Rubia occidens. The sequence continues at coordinate 16,677 of JAUOBV010054343.1, forward strand.
TTTCTAAGAAACTTTGTCATCTAACCAATCCTATTTCTTACACCAAAAAACACGATAATTGGACTCAAAATTTGTCAATCAACAAGAGTTTCATCCCAAGATCATCTCACACAAAAACACAAAAATATGCAAAATCTATCAAAAATATATCAAGAACAAATCAAGAAAGATCACGTATTTTTATTGTCATCATCACGTCTTATTTCCTTTTTCATGAATTTCAATTGAAGGAACCTACCGTTGGGTCTCCGGAGTCGCAGTCGGAAACTCCACCCACGATGACATCCTTGTGAAGAGGTTTCCACAAGGTTCCATCCTTACCTTTCAGCGCTTTGTTTTCCAGAAAGAGAGAATATCCATTTCTAGCCAATGTCGAGTCCTTATCCATGTCCTTTGGTTTAGGAGGTGGTCGAGGTTGTTTTACTTCCTCGCCACTCTCCACTAACCATTGAATGTTAGTGAGCATAAAAAAACAATCCAAGATCATCACTAACATCATGCAAAACACAAGTTTCATAATTGAAGTGCAAGGTAGGAGTTCTCTCATCACTCTCATGGTCATCAAAGATCTCATCAACTAGACTATCTTCAATACCATCATCAAGAGTTTCATCAAGAAAATAATCAGTATCTATCATGCAAGAGCCATTATGTTGAGGAAGTTCTTCACATAAGGTTATGCATTTGCACACAAGAGAGGGATCAGGTAAATTGTGCTTATATTTGTAAATATCAAAACCTACCCTATCAATATCATCCTCTAAGGTTGGTGTTCCCGAATGAACATCAATATTATTCCTTCGTGCTTTAAGAAAAGGTATCCCCAATAAAATTGAGGGAGCACCACCATCGTGCGCTACATCAAGGACATGGAAGTCTGCCGGAAACATCAAGTTTAAAACTTCAAATTTTCCTTTCTTAGTTTGAATTCCATTTACTTCCGCGATTTGGAGTCAGCGGCCTTCAATCTACTGCCATCCTTATGAATGCCTGTCGATATCTTCTACCATCCCTGCAAATGGTCTTCAAATATCTACTACCACCCTTGTGGATGGCTTTCCACAAAAGAAAAGAAAAGGAACACATGAGCAACCTACTAATAAGATCAAAGAGGAAGATCCAGGTGTCTGTGAGTACAAAGTGTCCATTAGTTTCAATTAAGTCTACAAAACGTGAGATTTTAGAAAAGAAGACCAATAATGACCGTCTAAACCCTTTGTCGTGCTAGCCTAACTAAAACTAGAATCAATGAAGCAAAAGATGATGATAAATGTGTTAAATGCATTGGATAATGCATGCATAATGGTGCACATCAATCCCCCCACAACATTTTCTCTTCGTCGAGTAAACAAAAACGATAAATGATCTAAGGAAAATGTAGCATGCAAAGAGAAGTTAGCCAAGACATTCAACTTATTCCCAAGCTACTCTAGTTTCCCCAAAAGAAGTAAAAATCTCACGACTCTCACACTCCCCAAAATTGCTAAAGTAACCTAACCATCCCAAGATATTGTGAAGAAAAAGGTAAGCATGAAAGTTAAGTGTTGAACTAGCATACTAATTCGAAGAAACCGCCGAAGACAATCCAAGAGATGTTGATGAAGAAACCGCCAAAGATGTTGAAATTCCATTTCAAATTTCTCTCAATTTTTCTCATTTTGCCTATGAGTCCTTTTGGGTTTTCATCCTAACATTCACACATGTTGAGCTCACCATCTAACCTTTTTTCCACACGGCCTCTTATTTTTGCCTCGATTTTCTAACCTAGTCAGGCCTAGCCTCCCATTTTTACATAGGCATTTCGACCTATCCGGGCTTTACTTCCCATTTTTGCCTAAATTTCCCTTTTGAGTTTCCAACTTAGCCAGGTATATATTTATTTTTATTTTTTTTTCAAATATTTCAAAAGAAAATTGTGTAGTACAAAATTCCCCAAAGTTGGGCTTCATACTACAAAACATAGTGAAAAAGAAAAAATTATGCCACCAAAGTGTTCATCCCAAAATATTCCCCAACAAAGTGATAACCACTAAAGATCACACCACCGAAGATTCTACCAACTTCCTAAAACTAAAGAAAAGAAAAACGTAAAGAAACACCAAAAACACAAAGGAATCCCAAGATGAAAACTCCTAAGTGCTTCACTACTCCCACCAAAGAATGCCTCCCAGAACAACTACTAAAAAAGTGAACTTCCAACTCTAATCCCCCCACACACACTTAATTCACACATTTTCCCCAATGTATGTGACCAAGATAAAAAGGTTAGATTGAAGATATTGAACGATCAATTTTCTTCCTTGTCTTGAAATTCATCATGAGGGTCTCTGCAAATACAAGAAAACCAAGAGTAGAATTGTTCCACACTAACATTTGATAACTATCATACTCAAAATTTAATATCAAACACATCCAAACATCACAAAAATATCAAAACCTACTCAATCAAAATGAGAATATTGTTAATTTATTGTCGTCTTCACGACTTATTTGTAATAGGAGAGTTCATTCTTAGATTTTCTCCTCAAGGGGGATTGCCCTCCATTTTTGTCTCTCACCTAAAGGTCAAACTCACTCAAAATAAGTATCCACCTAATGAGCCTAATTTTTTCCTCTTTATTAGTCATCAAATAGTGGAGAGCCGCATGACCGGTATATACAATGACCTTGGTGCCTAAGAGATACTGTCTATGCTTCTTAAGTACAAAAACTACGGCTAGAAACTCTTTCTCTATAGTAGAGTAATTACGTTGTGCATCATTAAGAGTCATGGACATATAGTAAGTGACATGTGGGAGCCTTCCTACCCTTTGGCCTAACACCGCTCCTATTTAATAGTCACGTGCATCACACATTAGTCCGGGGGTTGGATAATGATGGCAGTCACAAGCACTTTCTTCAAAGTTTCAAAGGCTTTTCTATATTCCTCATCATCAAAAAAATCAACATCCTTTTCCAATAATGTGTATAATGGAGAAAAATCTTAGAGAAATCCTTAGTGAAGTGCCAATAAGAACTGGCGTGACCTAAGAATAACCTAATGTCTCTCACACAAGTAGGGTAAGGAAGGGATTTGATTGTATTTATTTTAGCCTTGTCCACCTATAGACCTTGAGCCAAAATCACATAACCTAGAACAATGCCGTTTTCCACCATGAAGTTGCACTTCTCGGAGTTTAAGACTATGTTGGTGTTAATGCACCTTTCTAACACAGGTGCTAGATGATGTAAGCATGAGTTAAAATAATCTCCATGAATAGTGAAATCATCCATGAAAACTTCAATGAAGTGCTCCATAAACTCTGAGAAGATAGTGACCATGCACCTCTGAAATGCACCCGGTTATTGCACAAGCAAAAAGGCATTCACCTATAAGGGAATGTGTCGAAGGGGAAAGTAAAGGTTATTTTCTCTTGATCTTCTCGATCGATAGCTATTTGGAAGTATCCAGAATAGCCATCGAAGAAGCAACAGTGTGAGAAACCAGTTAATCTTTAAAGAATTTTATCAATGTTACTAGAATCAATATGATCATAGGCTAAGGGGTAATCTAATAAAGCTACATTCATAGCTTCATCAAAAACCTCTTGCATAATTACCTCAAGATCATCACTAATAGCCGAGGAAGACTCATCAAAAACACAATTCACATTTTTATGCATGTTGAACTACACAATATTATCACTACACTCTAATGTAAACTTCTTTGTATGCACATTGGCATTATCCCTAGCAGTTTTCAAGAAACTCTCCCCCACAATATTGAGTGGGTATCCTTCTCGTTAACCATATCTTAGAAATAAAAATTGGCTAGAAATGTTAGTAGTCCATTTACTAGGACCATCACATCCTCCACAACACCACTTGGGTGTAAGGTGGAGAGATTGGCCTAATAGACTACCACCTGATTAGCATGCCTTTTTGGTAAATTAAATTATCTATACAGAGAGTAAGGTATAACATTAATGGAGACCCTTCAAGTTTTTTAACATGTGGACCCTGTCTTCCAAATTTAGGCCACTAGTCCAGGCAATCTGGGAAAGGGATGAGGTAAAAACAATCTCACAGCTCTATCAGAAGCTGCATATGATGGAAAGGCCATTAGGGGAACTGAACAAGGAGGAATTCTTTGACATTGAGAAGAGAACAAGGATGGCAAAAGATGCATGGAGTAGGGACCAGAAAGAACTTGCCAGAGACCCAACATCACTGGAAATCCAGGAGAAAGAAAAAGAGAGCAGGAGGATAGCAGGGCAATTAGTGGAGGCTGAGTACAAATTTCTCAAACAGAGAGCTAAGGTGAGGTGGCTTAAAGAGGGAGACAGACCAACTTCCATGTTCTACTCCATGATGAAGACAAGAACCTACTCTAACCATATAGTCACCTTGACTGATGGAACAAGACAGATACAAGGCAGCAGGGACATTGAAAGGCATCTCATTGATTTCTTCCAAAATCACCTGGGTAAGGAAATTGTACCTGATTTGCAGATTGACCAGGGGGTGATCAGCAGGGGAGGGACCTTAACAATACAGCAGCAGGTTGGCATGATCAAACCGGTTTCTGCAGAGGAGGTTCTGCAGGCACTCAGAGGCATCAAATCCAGCAAAAGTCCAGGCCAAGATGGATACTCCAGCCATTTCTTCAAGCAATCCTGGGACATCATTGGGAGAGAGGTAACCACAGCAATACAAAGTTTTTTTCAGGGGGAAATTCCTCCTGAAAACTTCAGTAAGGCTATAATTAGTTTGATCCCTAAAATTGGACAACCACAAAAACCATCAGATTATAGACCTATATCCTGCTGCTCTGTTATCTATAAACTGGTCACAAAAATACTCTGTGCAAGGCTAGGAGAAGTGTTGCCTACACTGGTTTCTAACAACCAATCAGCATTTGTGAAGGGGAGGAACATCACACATAACATACTGCTCACACAGGAATTATTGCACAAGTATAAAAAGGGGGATTTGAAGCCTAGCTGCCTAATCAAGATTGATATATCCAAAGCTTTTGACAGCCTAAGCTGGGAATTTATGTTCAAATGGTTGAAACTGATGAAGATCCCCGGTTTGTTCATAGACTGGATGAAGAAGTGTGTCCATAAATGGGACACTTACCTCAGATTTTAAGGGGAAAAGGGGGGTTAAACAGGGGGATCCCCTATCCCCTCTACTCTTTGTCCTCAGTATGGAGTATCTCACAAGACTGTTGGATTCAAGATTCAGCTCCAAAGAGATAGGTTTCCACCAAAGATGCAAAAAAACAGGGGTGCATAGTCTCTTATTTGCTGACGATTTGCTATTATTCTGTGCAGCTGACAAACAATCATTACAGGGTATAAGGAAAACACTGCAGGATTTCCAGTTGACAACTGGACTGGCAGTAAATGAGGACAAATCACAGGTCTACTTCTCCAAAATGAAGGAGGAAGAAAAGAGCATGCTAGCTGCAATTCTGCAGGTCACTAGGGGGGTGTTCCCATTGATGTATCTTGGCCTACCACTGAATTCTACTCAGTGGTCTGCTGCTACCTGCAGCAAGCTACTGGAAAGGATAGCTGGGAGGCTTAAGAGGTGGGATTCAAGGAATCTCTCATATGCAGGAAGAGTACAATTAGTTAACACAGTCCTACTCAGCATATCTGGATACTGGACCAGTGTCTTCAAGCTACCAGAAAGCATACACAAGGAAATTGTAGATCAATGCAGGAGCTTCATCTGGGGGAGAGACAGTGGAGAGAGGGGATATACAACAGTTGCTTGGGACACCATGTGTAGGGGGAAACTAGCAGGAGGCTGGGGACTGAGAGACCCCTCCATCTGGAACAATGCTTCCATTTGCAAGCTAAGCTGGGATGTTAGCAATAAAACTGACATTCTCTGGGTAAAATGGATCCAGGCCTACTACCTAAAGGGAAAGGATTTCAGGGATTACAAAGGTTCGGACTCCCACAGCTGGGGATGGAAAACTGTAACCGGTATGAAGAGCCAAATGGCTGATCAATTGCAGAATTGTGTGATGGCCAATGGAAGATTCAGCATCAGGGAGGCCTACAACATCCAGAAAGGGGGGAAATCAACAGACTACATGGCAAAGCTTCTTTGGCACCCAAAAATCCAGCCAAAGCA
>JAUOBV010054344.1:0-13840 GCA_032360425.1 Rubia occidens
TCATTTTTGAAAAGCTAAGGACCATTTTACCCTCCACTGAAGTGGGGCCCACCCTTCATCAACATCGATATAAAAATATCTTGTTAATATTTTGAGTTCAAAAACATTGTGATCTGGACTAGGATTCAAAGTTCTTCATCCGCGACTTGGCCGGGTGAGATTTAGTTCCTGTTTCCAACCCTAATTACAGCGGATTTCCCTCGTCTGACTTGGATTACTCGAACGGATTCAAGATATGGGGGCAAAAATCCGAATGTTTCTAATTTTTGGTTTTTTAGGGGAAAACAATCATTTCCTTTGAATCCGATAATGATCAAAGTTGACCAATTTTTTGGATGTCACCAGGGGTACAAATGCACTTTCAAAATGTCACCAGGGGTACAATTGGACTTTCAAAAATGGGAGGATAAATGTGCACAAAACAAGAAATTGAGGGGTATAAATGCACATTTTTCTTATTTTTAGCGTAGATAACCAAATAGCGATTTACAAAATATTGGTGCCCGAGCCAGTATTTGAAAAAATCTGTCACCGGTTTGAGAAATAGTGTTAAATATAATAATCGAGCACCATTTTTGAAAAAAAGATGCATGAACCAGTGTTAAAAAATATCCCCAATTTATTATTTTTATTTTTTGATGTTTTGAGCATCGGTATTAAATATGATAATTGGGCACTGATTTACAAAAATTGATGCTTAAATCATTTTTAAAAAAAATTATAAAGCCAATCTTCCTGCTAGAAATTTTCTAAAATTGGTTCAAGTTTCAAAATTTTATTGCCTATACTGCTTATTCTATAATCGCTCTGGATGAAGCCAAGCGCAGGTGCACCAAATTTTGATGAGCTAAAAATCTAACTTTTCTTGGCTTTCAAAACGCAACTTTAGAAATTTGAACCGTTCATTTCTTTTGTCGATTAAATATTAGCACTTGAATTTCTCTTATAATTTAATAACACCAAAAAAAACCTATCCATCCGATTACATCATTCTCTCTCTACCGTATGTGAAACCCTAGGGTTTAGAGTGGCCTCATCTTGTGTCTTCCTGTGCAAGCTTTCAAGCCAAACTAAAGATTGAGCCGGTGAAATCTCCAAGGAGATGGAAAATCTAGAAGCCCTTGAAAATCTGTATCATAATCTGTCTCTCACGGAGGAAGAAGATCATGCTCGTTCAGTACCGCTCAAATCAGAAGTGTCGAAGTTCCGGTTAACGCTACTGGGAAGAGTTATGGTGTCTAGGAGGATCCCATTCAACGAGATCATCTATTTATTCCAAAGAGTTAGGGGTGTGCGTAACACCATGATGGGAAAGTTCATGGGTGATAATTTAGTCTTATTCCAATTCACAAAACCTGCGGATAAGGCATGGGTTCTGAAGCGAGAACCATGGCTGTTCAAAAAATTCCTACTGGCTTTGAAGGAGCCGTATGAAGGAATCATCGCCTCTCATGTTCAGTTCACTACAACAGCGTTTTGGATTCATGTGCGTAGGAACCCGATGCTTGCTATTAATGAAGACTCATCAAGATTGATAGGAGATGCCATCGGGAAGTATGTCATGGCGGAAATGGATTCTGATGGATCTATGGCTAGCCTCTATATGAGATTAAGGTGCGAAGTTGATATTACTAAGCCTCTGAAGCATGTCCAAGTTGTCGGACATCTAGATAATCGGATGACACTTCTGCTGCAATATGAGAAACTACCCAGGTTTTGCTCATACTGTGGTCGAATTGGCCATATAGTTAGAGAATGCGAGAATATACCCATCACACCTATAGCCGATCTGGATACTGTACACTACTCGCCGCTTTTGGGAGTAAACTTGAACTTATCACCATTCACTGCAGCGAGAGAAGATGACTATCGAACCCCAACTAGAATTGCAATACGAAATGGCAAACGGTGTAAGAATTGAAATCTAATCATGATATTGTAGAAGTGGAAACATATGGAGAAGGAAGCCAGGCCAAGTTGGTGCAATACATGGAAAACGGCAGATCAAATGAGACGATGGGAGTTAGAGTTCTGTCGAACAATACTTGGATTGCGCCACAAGTAATTCCAAGGGAAGTGAACTTCTCTGTTGATGCTAATACAATTGCTCGAACAATAACTACACTTATTGGAACCCTAGCTCAACATGTATCGAAACCGATAACATACAGCGGAGAATAGCGTGAATAGGTTACACTAAAAAAACCACCTCCTCACAGGTCTTTTGAGATTCCAAAATGACATCCAGATATGGAAGATATTCCAGAAAAATTCGATGGAAATTTGGTTATTTCATATGCAACGCAGGAAAGAGAGATGAATACTACATCAAAAAGCCCAAAGATCGATCCCCTCCTTGATGATAACTAAGAAGGTGAAATATTACTGACAAGCCAGCATATGCAAGAGCATCAAGCCCAGGTAACTTCGGCCACTATGGAGGTGGCGCCACCAATTTCTCCGCCTAGAAAAACCATTTCTACGGCTGACCTTCTCAGCCTAGCAATGGTGCAAGTACCCATCCAATTTGACTTTTCAGTGGCACAAATTATGAAGCAAGTCAAAAAAACCCCAAGAAAAAAAAACACCAAAGAAAATGGCGTCGGGGAAAATAGTGACAGAAAATTACAAATAAAAAACAAAAGGGGGAAGACCAAGGGGAAACTTGAATTGGAAGGTTCAATCCCGAAGAATGATAGCAACTTAGATGCCAAGGAAGAGAAATAAAATACAGACCTCGGGGAGGCATCTCGAGTTGTGGCAGGCTCAAGCATTATTATGCTAGTGACTGACAAGGAGGACCAGTCATGCCCAAGCCAATTAATATCATCAGTTGAAACTTCCATGGGTTTGGAAGGACTCGGGTAGTTCAAGAGCTGCGTACCATAGTATGTTTGAAATTGCCTTTAGTTATTTTTGTTTGTGAAACTAAATGTTTCGCAAAAGTTATTGATAGATTAAAGTCATAGTTAAATTATTTCGGTGTTGTTGTTGAGTTGCAAGGTCGCTCAAGAGGCCTTGCTTTGTTATGGAGTAAAAAAGTAGTAGTAGATTAAACATTTACGTCGAGTTATTACATAGATGCTAATGTTAGTGTATCTGGGAGTTGTGTTTGCATCACTGGTTACTACGGTGAACCAGCCGTGTTCAATCGGGGGAAAGATGGCAAAACAATTATCAGTTAGCCCCAGACCTCATAGTTCCTTGGATTTGTCTTGGCGACTTCAACGAGGTTCTCTCGCAAGAAGAATTCCAAGGGAATCATCCAAGAGTAGAATGACAGATCAATTAATTTAGAGAAGCTCTGGATTTTTGTGGATTATTTGATATGGGGTATACAGGACCTATGTTCATGTGGAATAGACTGTCGGCATAGCCTGGCACCAAGAGGGTGAGACTGGATTGAGCAACCTACAATCAGGCATTTCATGACCTCTTCCCATGGTCCTCGGTCAATGTTATCCCCATGGTCTATCCGGAACATATGTGCATCTAACTCCGGCTCCAGTCCTGTGACCCTGCTCCTAGACAACACTTAAGAGGAGGAGATTTCATTTTGAAGCGCACTAGATCAGAGCTAGTGATTGCGAAAAATGATGGAGAAAATATGGAGTAGCGCCTTATCATCCACTTCCCTAACGCAGAAGTTCACGAATTGCTCACTGAGCCTGATGCGGTGGGAGAAAGGGATATTCCCTTACATCCTAACAAGACTGGAGGAAGTAAAAAAGGCGATTCCAAATCTAGAAAGTGGTGACATCACTAAAGAGTTGAAGACCAAAATTGCTACTTTAAGGAAAGAATATGAATTCTTACATGATGCAGAGGGAATCAAGTGGAAGAAAATAGCGAAATAGCACTGGTATAAAAGAAGGGGACAAAAACATGGCATTTTTTCATAGATTTGCAACGCATAAAAGAAATGCCGATCCCATTGGAGGCTTGAAAGATGCTTACCAGGAGATGAAGAGAGACGAGACGAACATTGAGCTTATAGTCACAAATTACTTTGGTGGTCTCTTTACATTATCATATCCCTTGAAGGAAGTTACGCAGCAAGTCTTAGGGCATATGCAACCTAAGATTACCCCAGACATAGACGAATCCCTCTTTTGGACCTATACTGGTGCAGATGTATCAAAGGTGGTGAAGCAAATGCATCTGTTCAAGTCCTAGGTCCTGACGGTATGAGCCATAACTTTTTTTCCAGAATTTCTGGCATATTGTTAGTGATGATGTTACTGCATTTGTTTTAAATTTCTGAAGAATAGAGTTTTTGAGTCACTGGTGAACTACACTCATATTGAGATGATCCTTAAGACGCCAAACCAGAGATGATTACACAGTTCAGGCCTATTAGTTTATGCAATGTTGTTTATCAACTTGCTTCAAAAGTAATAACAAACATATTGCGGCAAATTTTACCGAAGCTTATTTCAGAGTCAAAGTTAGTCTTCATACCATGTAGACTGATTACAGATAACATCTGCATTTCTCATGAGTTTCACCATACAATGAAGAGCATAAGGACTGGATCCCTGGGTCTAAAGTTGTATATGAGCAAGTCTTTTGATCGAATTGAATAGGATTTCATGTGTAGTACGCTACATGTAATGGGATTCCCAGAGAAGTTTTTTCAGCTTATACGCCAATGCTTATCAACAGTCTCTTACTCATTCATTTTGGATGGTGGAGAAATGAGTATGTTACAGCAAGAAGGGGGCCTTCGTCAGGGCGACCCTCTCTCACCCTAATTTTTCATCATCTGCTCAGAATTATTCTCTTCTCTCTTTATGGATATGATGTGCTCTGGAAAGATTAAAGGCATAGGTGCATCCAGAGATGGACCAAATATTTTGCACTTTCTCTTTGTAAACGATACACTTTTATTTGGTAAAGCAACAAAACAGGAGGCAAAACATATTCAGTCGGCTATCACATTATTTGAAGGCATCTCTGGCCAACGAATAAATGCTGATAAGTTGGGTTCTCTTTAGTCCCAACACAATAGCAGAAAGTCGAGCTAGAGTCTGTGATATCCTGAAAATACCATAGGTGGATTCGCATGGTACATATCTGGAATTACCCTCAGAGATTGACATAATAAATCAGAAATATTTCAGAACCTGAAGGACAAAATCAGCCAGAGGATCGATGGATTGAATGAATTTTTTTTGTCGAAGGCGGGAAAAGAGATATTCATAATGTTTGTTCTACAGTACATTCTGAGCTACGCCATGAGTTGGTTTAAACTCCAGATACCATTTTAGATCATATCCGGGCTATGATAAGCAACTTCTGGTGGGAAAATCACAACCAGAACGCAAAAGATTCACTGGATTTCTTGGGAGAAGCTTCCTAGAGAAAAATCTAATGGTGGATCGGGTTTCCGTAACTTAAAAGTAGAAAATTTGGCAGTACTAGGAAATAAGGCTTGGAGATTCTTGGTACATCCAGATGAACTCATCACTAAGGTGTTCAGAGACAAATACTTACCAAATTCTACACTTTTTGAAGCTACTTTGGGACTGCGACCCTCATGGTTATAGAGAAGCATTATAAAAAGAGTTGATATTCTTAGACTCGGGTGTCGTAAGCATGTTATAACCGGATGGAAAACTAGAATTTTCCATGACCAGTGGATGCCCAGATAGAAGGATTTTTTGTGAATAATTCCTAGGCCATTCAGGCAGAACTAAGATTTGTTAGGGGGATCATTGACGTACACACACACAACCACTGGTGGAGAGAATATTTGCTTGTGGAACACTTTCATCAAGACAATGTAAACATCATTCAGAGAATTCAGCTTCATCCGAACGCTGGAATTGACAAATGGTGTTGGCACCATACGGCTACAGGCTCATACATCATGAAGTCGGTGTATCATTACCTAGTCGAATCACCATGGTCGAACCTCTACAATCAGTTGTCATTGGACAATTCAGATAGATCTCTGTGGAGGAAACTATGGAAGCTTCACATTCTGAAATAAACACCTCGCATGGCACATTTGTATGGACTTGTTGCCTACTGGTAAAATATGTGGAAACGGACTATAGATGTACCCTTATCATGCTTACTTTGTGGTGAAAAAAGTGGAACACTGACCCATCTCCTATTTGAATGTAGCTATGCAATGGCGGCGTGGAGATTGCTTTCACTCTAAGACTAGGTTGAAAATATGAGGGAGCCTAGAGGGGATTTCTAGTTCAGAACTTTGCTCAATAAAAATGAAGAAAATCCTGCAGAATTAGTTACCATGATGTGTGATGGAATATGGTTTCAAAGGAACAAGAAATTGTTTGAGGATAAATGTTTGTCACTGGAGGATGCTGTGACAAGTTGAGCAGCATGTGTTACAAGCTTCAGAGCGGCAAACCATTGGCCAAAGAGAGCCTTAATGGAACTCCACCCAGTACTGCAAATGAACACATAGGGCTCGGCATACTTTACATCGACGGCGAAGAAAAATTCCGGAAAGTGGCAGCATTCAAAATACATGACAACTACGATGCAGCGACGGCAGAATCCATGGCATTGTTGGATGTTTTCCGTGGGGCTACAGAAATGCAGAACGAGCAGGTCACCATTTTCATGGATGCACTAGGGATAAACCGTATGGTTAGAGGAGAACTTGAACCAAGGTTGACATGTGCTGATGTTGTTATGGAAGTGCAAACCATATTGAAAAACAAAGGAATTAATCCACCTTGTTGGATCCCTAGAGATAGAAGTATCCTTGCTCACTCGTTTGCTAGTTTTGCAAAGTTAAGTGAAGTGCAAAATCATGTATGGGATGCACCTCGAATTTCCTTTTGTCAGATGATACTGGAGATTCCAATAACATGAAATGACATTAAAATTTTAAAAAAACCTATCCACCCACCATATTAAAATATTCTTGGACATATTTAATTCATTAAGGCTCAAAAGCCTCGTAATTTTCTAAACTATTGGGCTGATTTAGTTCATTAAACCCCAAAAATCTCATCATCCCTGCAAATTGTTGGGATGATTTAACTCAATGAGGCCCAAATCTTGTTCATAGTGTTGACTTTACATAAAAATGGTGCACTTTCAATTAACTTTTTATAAACAAGATTGACTTTATATAAACAATGATGAGCTCTCAATTAACTTTATAAAACCAAGAATAATTGTGCTAACTTTAAATAATTAATAGAAATCCTTATTTAACTACCTATAAACACTAATAACAAATTAACTTTACATGATAAACATTTTTTAAAAATTACTTAACCAAGTATGAATATTAATAACAAAGTCAACTTAACATAATTAACTATCATGTGTCAACTCTTATTTAACTCTCTATAAACACTAATAATTAGGTTGATTTTATCTAATCAACAGTTAACCCTTACTCAACTTTCTAAAAACACTAATAATTATGGTGACTTTAAGTAATCAATAGGTAAATCCTTACTAAACTATGTATATAAACCAAAACTATGTAGATTCAATGGTGGTGTCTCCTAGTTAGATCCTAAATTAGGATATTAATATGTAATTTGGTTGCTTGTAGGTAATCTTTAAAAATAAAAATCAAAACTATGTTAGGGTTATATAATCAACAGTCAATCCTTACTTAACTGTCTATAAAAATCAATAACAATGTTGACTTTAAGTAATTGACGATAAACCCTTACTTAATTGACTATAAACACCAATATCAATGTTGACTTTACACAAACAACCATCAACCTTCACAAAACACTAAAAATCAGGTTCATTTTATGTAATCAAATATCAACCCCAGCTTAATTAACTTTCTAAAAACACGTATAATTTGATTGGCTTTAAGTTGATTGGCTTTAAGTAGTCAACCATTTCTTAACCATCTATTAATAGTAACCAAGGAGGACTTTACATAAGCAACGGTCAACCCTCAATTAATTTTTTAAATACATTAATGAATAGGTTGACTTTAAATAATTAACGATCAATTCTTTCTCAACTTTTCGAAAATCAGTAATCAATAATCAATATTACATATCTATAAATAATAATAACAATATTGAACCTACATAATCAATGGCCGACTTGTATTAATTTTCTATGTATGCTAATAATTAGTCTAACTTTATGTAATCATTGATCAACACTTACTTTACATTTGTATAGACGCTAACAAAAACAAAGGCTTTACATAATGAACGATAAATGTTCATTTAACTTCTTATAAACACTAATAAAAATATTTGGTTAATTAAACAACGGTCAATCAATGCTTACTTAATTTTCTATATATAAACATCAATAACTAAGACTTGACTTTAACTAATCATTAGTCAACCCTTACTTGACTTACTTTCTATAAATACTAATAATATGTTAGACTTTTTCTAATCAATAATTAACCCTTACTTAATTTTCTATGAATAAACATTAATAAAAATTGTCTTTAACTAATCAATGTTTAACCCTTACATGACTTACTATATAAATACTAATTAAAAGGTTTGACTTTAAGTAATCCAATGCCATACCTTACTTGACGTTTTTTTATATAAACACTAATAAAAAGGGTTGACCTTAAGTAAACAACGGTCAATCCTTACTTAACTTACTATAGATAATTACAAATCAAATGGTTTACCTATAACTAATTAGCAATGAACTCTTGCTTTACTTTCTATATATAAACACTAATAATTAAGATTTGATTCTAGTTAATCAAATGTTAGCCCTTACTTGAGTTTCTATAGAAACACTAATAAAAATGTTAGATCTTAACTAATCACCGATCAATTCTTCCTTGACATATTATGTACAAATACAAATTAAATGTTTGGTTTGAACTAATCAAGGTCAACCACTACTTGACTTTCTATATATAAACACCAATCAAAAGGTTTGAATTTAATTAAATAACAGTGAACCCTTACTAGACTCTAATTTCTACATATTAACGCCAATAACTAAGGCCCCGTTCTCTGGAGCTTATTTGGATTTCAGTTCAGATCCTATCAGATCAGTATATTTATACTTATTTCAGTTCAGTATATTTATACTTATTTAAGTTCAGCGTATTTATATTTATTTCATTTCATCATGTTTATATTTATTTCAATTTAGTATATTTATATTATTTTAATTCATTATATTTATATTTATATTTATTTCAGTGTGGTGGATTATATTATTATCTGTTACGTTGGCATATGACAACTAAGTAAATTTTATTAAAAGGTACATAACAATAAATTAATAAAATATATAAATTCTAAACAATTTTACTATTACAAATAGTAACATAACAATAATCTTTTAGCATAGATGATAATTGATATATATTGAAATATATAACACCACACATTTGTTTCAATACCATCGTTATTGATATTATATTTTTGGGTTTCAGTCTCCATATCACTAGAGAGAATTCCAAATTATTGTTGCTATATCCATTCAGATTTGATTCATTTCCAATTTTCGTTGCATGTTGAATAAATATGCATCTACACTTCCTTGAACATTTAAGTCATGCTCCACAACGGGTATCCCAAGTTCCTCCATGAGAATGAAGTTGTGAAGCGTGATTGTAGCTACAATTATGGACATCTGCCATTTTTCCTTCATTTGAGGCATCACATCAAGAATGTGTCATCTCTTCTTCAAGTTGTCAAATTCCCTTTCCACGGTGGTTCGTAGTGAAGAATGTCGATAGTTAAATTGTTCCAGTATGCCTCTAAATTGCCTATTTCTTCTATAATCCGATATATGATACCTCGCATTTGGATCCATAAAATGAGCCAAATATCCTTTCGTATTTGGATATCCCGAGTCCACCAAATAATATTTTCCTGTAAGGTAAAGCAATCTAAATAAAAAAAACTAAATTATGTAAATATGCAACATCTATATCATGTGCCTTGAGGTGGGTGTGGAAAATTAAACTTTGATTGAGTCAAAGAATCTCTCCACACGGTAATATCATGAGCACTGCATTCCCATCCCACATTAATAAATGCAAAGAGCTTGTCAAATTAGCAACAAGCTAATACATTCCAAGTTTTGTATCATGTTCGACCTCGAAATGGCAAGCCATTGTTGTCTGATATCGCGACATCTATGTGGGTGCATCCAAGACCCCAATACAATCATGATTTGAAAATCCAATGTAAAAAAAAATTCATAGTATTTTTAAAAATACAAATATATAGTAGTACAACATACGAAATAGGAAAACAAAATACCTCAAAAAATGGCCAATATATGGAATTGTGTGGAATCTCGGGAGGCACTGCTGAAAGATCCATTTGTGGCCTGACGATATCGAATTATAATGTAATCAGAGCACTCAAAACTGCTTTAAATACTTGCTAATGGAAGATACTAAATGTTTAAATTAAACATCAGTAGCGTCACGAAAGGATTTTTCTTAGCTAATATATATAAATATATCCCAAGTTGTTCTTCCATGACTATATATTTGTTATCTGAGAGTAATTTTCTCTTAATCAGCAGGTCAACGAGCTTCACAAACATAGGCCTATCGAGTCTTAGTTTTTCTTGACACAAGTTTGGATGAGAATTCACCAACCTATGTATATATTCAGCACCAGTTTCTCCTCCAAATCGCATAGGTAATCTCTCTGGCGAAGTCCGTAAATTTGATTCTTAGCTTCTTCAACTCTACCAATGCAATAATCTTACAAGCAAGCTTGACATTGTCATCCATCTACACACACAAATATATATAATTATATACCAAAACAAATAAAGTCTCGGATTTATATCATAAATACTACATGTGCAAAGAATTCAAAGAAAGTAAAATTTTATTATTTAAACTTCAGAATTTGAAGTACTTATAAAAAAATATTAAAAAACAAACCCAAATTATTCAAAGTTTTAATGTGCTAAAATATAAAAATGATCCACACATCACTCATCATCCTCTGATGGAATATGAGGCATGTAAAGACTAAACAATGATCCCACACCATCATTCAGATGGATCCATCTCTTACCATCATTTTCAAGGTTCAAGAACACATCACCTAATCCTTCACTAACACATCACCTCTTACTCCTTCACTGAGATAATTCATTGCTTGAACATAAAATTCATTTCCTTGTTTCTTACTAGTTCCCATCTTAGAAACGCCTATTTTAGTCCAAGTTTCCTTTATCTTCTCATATTTAGTGGACTCGGTTGAGGATCCACCATTTGTCAATATTTCTAAAATTTTATCGATGGTTGAAAGCCTCTTTTTGAGTTCTAGTTCTATAACCTTGTTGTCACTCTTTCGTTTTGATAAAGTTGCAGGTGGTGAAGTATCACTAACATCTATGTAAGGTCCCTTACCTTTATCCTCAGAGGTACTCCAAATATCACTAACAAAATTAGCCTCACCGCCTTCTTTTTCACCAGAAATAAATGCATTCACTTCATTGTTCAATTCTTTTGCTCCTTTAGTAAAAAAAGAGTCGGATCTTGCCATTACGGTAGAAATGCCCTATTGTCTGTAGCGGATTTTTCCTCCATATAGTTTATCCATCTTAAGCTCATTTGGTAGCCCCTCTCTCACTAGGTTCATACCATATTTTTTATGTTTCTGCAGTGAAATAATAATTTAAAAATTAGAATATACAAATATCAATCTTTTATAAATATCAAATATTTTTTTAAAGTATTAAAATATAAATAGTTACCGGAACATATGATTTAAACCGCTCATTATATAGCTCTTCCACTTGAACTTTTCCAGTAATGGGATCAAAAGATATACCACTTCTCATTTTTGTCAACTCATACCAAGTTTTGTACGTACTTTTCAAGTCATTATAATGATTCATTAGTTGTTTTTGCTCCATATTCATCTCTGTTTGAATATTGAGGGTAGCCGTAGCTTTTTCCTAATTTATCTTGGCATTTCCCGCAGGAATTTGTTCGTTACAAATGTCCAATAGCATCATTCCATAACGACTTTCCCATTATATTTAGTAAATTAGAAAGTAAAATTAGAATAATATAGTAAACTAATAAACTGGAAAGTAAATATATAAACACTACGTAGCAACTCATAAAAAAAATTATAATTTGATACTATGAATTGATAGCTACCAAATACAATGAGAAAAAACCAATACAATGATTAAGGTGATAAAACCAGATTATAATTTGGGTTAGTGACAAAAATATTTGTTATAAAATCAAATTTAACTTTTACGCAGAAATAATTATATAACTGTTCAAAAATATTCGTAATTAGACAGCAAATTTTGAAATTAAATAGATAACTATTTTACATTGGTGACTTAAATTCAGGTATAAATTTAGACAAATTTAGAAGTAATGAAAGATTTGAAAATATATAATTAGTGTGGAATGGCCATACAAAAATTAATATAATAAATGATATTTTTCATATCGTATCATCACTTTAATACAGTTCTATTCAGATTAGATAGGATAAAATAAAATAAGAATGAAATTTTATTTAACAAAAAAAAAGTCTTGTGATTCTCATTATTTGTAGCATAATTTCCTTTTGAAAGAAGAACGAAATTTCCCACCAAAACAGATTTCTAATCTCCCACCTTTTTCTTCCCTCATTTTCCCCTTTATTTTGTTTCTATAATTTTTCCTATTAATTTATACCATTCCATATAGTATTGTTCTAGTTTTCTTTTAAAAATAGAAGAAACAATATATGTATATTTCTGTTCTAATCCGTTCAGTTAAATATAGTTCAGTTCAGATTAGAAATGATTAAAATAAATAAAGAATGAAATTTTATTTAAACATAAAAAATTCTTATGATTCTCATCATTTGTAACATTATTTTCTTTTAAAAAGTAAAATAAAATTTT
This sequence comes from Rubia occidens, assembly GCA_032360425.1. Classification (NCBI taxonomy): domain Eukaryota; kingdom Viridiplantae; phylum Streptophyta; class Magnoliopsida; order Gentianales; family Rubiaceae; genus Rubia; species Rubia occidens. The sequence goes on from JAUOBV010054344.1 coordinate 12,847, forward strand.
CCACCAAAACAGATTTCTAATCTCCCACCTTTTCATTTATTTTTATAGTTAAGATTCAAATGTTCGAATTCATTTACAATGACATGTTTTTTAATTGTATAACAACATCGTTAATTGAGTATTATTTAATTATTTGAAATGATGTAGTGCACATACACAGACAATAAAATGAGGATTAAAATAATTATAGTTTATATTAAAATTCAAGTTATCAGAGTTTATATGCACTTCAATTCATTTGAGTTCAGTTCAGTTTAATTCAATTCAGCTCAACATGAATGTTTATGATGAAATTTAGATTAATTCATTCACATTGTTACTATTCTTCAATACATTTATTTTTAATTTAGTTCACCTCAATGCAGTTCAGACCAGTTTGCAGTTCAGTTTATATTAGTTTTTCTATAAATGTTTTTCTTTTTACACTGTTTTAAACTGATATAAATTCTTAGAAATAAATTTAAGTTTTTCAGTTAATTTTACGACACGATGCATTGCACATACACAAATAATAAAATGAGTATTAAAATAATTATATTTGATGTTAAAATTCATGTTATCAGAGTTTATCTGCACTTCAGTTCATTTGAGTTCAGTTCAGTTCATTCATTTAAGTTCAATTCAGTTCAAACATTTGAGCATGAATGTTTATGATGAAATTTAGATTACTTCAGTCATATTGTTACTATTTTCCAGTACACTTATTTTTAATTTAGTTCGGCTCAATGCAGATTTAAGTTCATTGTAGTTCAGTTTATATTAGTTTTTTAATAAATATTTTTATTTTTACACTATTTAGAAATAAATTTTAGTTTTTTAGTTAATTTTAAGAAATAAAATTCAGCTTTTTATTTATTTTTATTAAATTTAGTTCAGTATATTTATACTTATTTCAGTTCAATTCAATTCAGTATATTTATACTACCTCTGTTTTCTTTTTATTGGCACCGTTTGACCACTCGTTTTACGTGCAATGTTTGACCATCGATAACTT
>JAUOBV010054451.1:0-13838 GCA_032360425.1 Rubia occidens
TCTGAAAAGTAACTTTTTGTTTACCGTTGTTATACGTAGTTAAACATATTAACGGTTAGACAAGTTTCTTGATGCGCGTGATAATGATTGCATTGCAATTTGAGCTGGGACGGAGGGAGTACTAGTGTTAAAAGCAAAAACGCAAGGTTATCCATAAATATAATGAAATGAAAAATGGTGAAGAGATGGTAGAATTAACCTGAGCTCAACTGGCGAGTGAGTGATTTAATTTCACAATAGTTTAACTGTTTAATTGATGACACTTCTAATATAATTGGTACTGATAAGGTTGGAGTCGAATCTCGACCTCATACCGAACACTCAACAACTACTCCTCTCTTAGATCTAAACCTATCACACTTCTTGCTGAGACGAAACCCAATTATCTTGCAGAACATCTTTTATTCCAAATATATTCGTATGAGATTTCCTTCATTAATTAATGTGTACTCCCTCCATCCCTGCCAAAGAGGTTGACCGACTCTTGGCACGTCCATTTAGGCATTGGGACGAGAGAGGGATGATATTTAAAATTTGTGTGCTGCACATGTGGGTGACGTCAGCTATAGTAATCCTTACGTCACTACTCAACAAAAAATGTCAAATGAAATTAAAAGTTGAAACTTTTGTTATTTCATAACTCATCCTTCCAATTTTACAATTTCCAAAATAGAAAAAAAATTAAAAATATTTTTACAATAATTTCTAAATCCCACTCTAGCGTTATATAAGCTTAACCCTATGCATACCCCTCACAAAACATTCCCCAGAACAAAAAAAATCCACAGAATGTAGATATGTGAATATTGCTAGAGCATTAATAATCATCGCTAAGCTGCGGGGGAGGGGGGTGTGGTGGTGGATTCTCCATCTTTGTTCTTCTCCGGACATCTTTTTCGTTTGCTTCACTTTTCTGTGCATATTTCGAAAGGCAAGGCATCTCAGTAAGGACTAAGAATCTCTCGGATGAGGATAGAACTTTATTGCACAGTTTATTCTCTCTTCACAAAGTAATGGAAGGATAGGACATTAGAAGGCAGTCGAAACTGTTGCTGCTTGGAAAAATAATATCCGGACAGTCAATAAAATTTGAAGCCTGGTAAAACAAAAGCTTGCATTAGGTATGCCTATTAATGTTAAAAGCAAAAAAAATGGGAATTCAAGGCCATGGGGATGTGTTGTTAGATAAAGAGGCATTCAAATCAATTCCACTTGCTCATAGAAAAACATGTAGATGTACAACTATTAGAGGTGTTCAAAATTCCTTTCTCGACCCGACCCGACCCATTTTGAGCCGACTCATTTGGGTCTAGTCGGGCTAATGTCCCACTTGGGTGAATTGGGTCAATTCAATTTGGGTCGGGGACTTTGAACCAAATCGACCCGTTTAGACCCATTTTGCATTTTGCCCCATTTTCTTGAAAAAAACCATTCTTCAAAAAAAATAGTTTAATCCAATAGAACAACCATTAATCTAATTCATAAACAATTTAACGTTCTTGAAAAAATATTACTATAAAGATAAAAATAAATTTTTTAAACTACTATTAATTAAATAATATATTATTTAAATATGAAATATATATTCATAGTTATATAAATAAAATTGTAAAATTATATTTTTTAATTGAAATATTAAAAGTATTCTAGCTAAGTAGAATAAAAATCATTATTTTTTATTTATTATGTGAATAATTTATAATTAAATATAATATTATTTTCTTATTTTAAATTATAAGAAAATAATTATAATTTATATTTAAATATTAATACATTTAAAATTTATTCATTTTATTTGAATAAACTAATTAAAAATGTACTATTTTCTTATATGATTTGGATCAATTTGGGTGATTTCGTGACCTAGTTTAACCCAACCTGACCCAAAACTATGTGAATTTAGACTCGACTCGACCAGACCCATTTGACCCAAAATTGGGTCAATTTAGGCCAGGACAGTTGACCCGCCCCGACCTTCGGGTCAACATGACTGGCCCTAGCAGTTATGGGACTGAATGTAAGAAAAAGCACGATTCACAGATTCATAAAGAGTGGAGTTCTAAGGAAGCAAAACAACACAATCAAACCATTGTTACAGGAGGCAAACAAGGGTCAAAGAGTGGAGTTCTCATGTTCCAAGTTAAATATGAAAGACACAAAAACAATATCAAGTTCAAAAGCATGCTGAATGTAGTTCATATATATGAAAAATGATTTTTAATGGATGAAAAATTAACAAGGTACATAATGCTCCTAGAGGAGGAAAATCGCCGGTGAACCTATCAACATTGAATTCAAATTCCTAAGGCGATGTTCTATGTTGTAGCTATGCCTCTAATTGAACCTAATGGTGATGTTATTTTTTATGGGAATATAGGTATTTTTCCATTAGTGGATATAGTTTATGCTAAGAAAAAGAGTAAGAATGGGCTTAAGGTTTCACTTGAAACAAAACCGATGAAGAAAGTTAGGGGTGATGTGTTCATGAATTGTTTGATCTATAAAATCATACCAGCCATAAAGAAAAAATGGCAGTGGCTGCTTCAAAGAGGATTGACATTCAACTCAACAATGCTCCAACACATATTAAGAACCAAAAACATAGATTTTACCAAGCAGGAACTTCATATGAGTTTCAAATCTGTCTAGATTATCAGTCACCTAATTCACCTGACCTAAACGTATTGGACTTGGTGTTTTTCAGATCTATTCAAGGGTTACAACAAGAGAGGGCATACAAGACAATACAAGAACTGGTTGATGCAGTAATACATGCATATGATCAGATGGAGGTAGTTACAATTGACAAGATTTTTCTTTCTTTGCAGGCTGTGATGACAGAGGTCATTAAATGTAATTGTATTAATAATTTTCCTTTTACTAATCTAAAAAAGATGTTTTTGGCAGGTTGGGATTATTACCAAGTGACCTAGATGTGATTAGTGATCTAGTGGTGCAAGGACTCAACTTTCTTGTGCTACATCAGAAAACATGGAAGGTTCGTTCAAATAGTGAAGGTTCATTTTTCTAGGGTTCTCTGGAAGAACATTCGAGAGAATTAACTAACGATTAATGTGTGAGTTGTTTGAGGGTTGAAGAGTGAATGCAGAATATATTGGAGAATGTAAAAAACCAATCACAGGTTTAATTCTGAGCATTTATATGTTCAGATGAACGGTCGGTGGGTGGTGCATTCATAGTTGAATTCAAATAAAAAGGGAAACGGAGATGAGAAGATTTTAAATGACTAGCTCTTGTGTGGGTTCGATTAAATCTATTTAATGGGTTTGAGTTAGTTTAATTATGGGTTAAGACATCAAGTTCTTGGGTTATTAAGTTAGTAAAATTAATTGAATCAACACTTTTTTATAGGTAACTTTGTAAAATCATAAATTTGGTTAGGACGAAGAGAGTATCAAATATATGGCAGCTATACTATGGTGAGACAACTATTCTGACAAAGAAAGTAAATATTCATCCTAGCGTGATTGTTGGGTGATATCTCTTGAATCAACCCCTATGAAATACAAAGGTATTTCTTCTTTCTATTCATTCAGTTCTCAATACTTAGGATAAATACTTTTGATGTGACTTACCATTGGAGATTCTTCCTCCTGCACCCTCAAGGAGTTTGTTTTGTAAGAGCGCCATCACAAAGCAAGGTTCGATTATCACGATCACGATTCAACACTGGTATATACGATCTGCCTAATCAAACTAAACTAACAAGGTATGTTAAGACAACAAAGCAAGATATGTGTAGCGACCACTTCGGTAAGTTAAGGCATTTTGCCCAGTCCATGAAGGCATAAAACCAACAAAGCCACTAACTAGCAAACCATAAAAAATGGCGGAAGGCACCGCCCACCATGGCGCTACATAACTAAACCACGATTCAAAGATGAGAGTAAAATAATCGGACAACGATTACACAACAGAAAACTATAAATAAAGATAAAAAACACCTACAAAAGGTAAGTGAAAAGACATACTCATTCCAGCCATTTTATATTGCCCCCTAGTAAGATGGCACTTTTTTTTGAAAAGGTAGAATGTTGGAAATTGTATTGGGAGAAGAAAAAGTAAGTTGAATGGAGGAAATTAATCTAGTATTTGCCATAAGAGGAAAGTGTCAATTTAAAAAGACCATCCATAAATGGTAAGTGTGTCAATATTAAAAGACCGGAGGGAGTAAATATATATGAAGACAATACTAACTTAAGCGTCAGAGCTCCCTCCCCTGGGATCGGATGGTGGCTGATGAGGCATGAATATGCTACCTTTTTAACACAACTGACACTCACTTTTGCTATGTATTGGTGGTTAGTTAGGAAACTGGATGTTTACCTAATAAGGGGGTAGAATCATTTTTTCTGGTTATTCACCCTAATTTCCCTATTTTGTAAGTATTTAGTTGCCAAGTTTTGGAGTCCTCAATGATTGGATCAAGAATGGAAGATTTTGTGTGGTTGGTGGTAGGAGTGTTCATGAACCGGTCTGAACTGGTAAAATGGACCGAACCAGACCGGAATATAAAGACCAAAATGGATATATAGAATTCAGGTGTTTTTGGTCCAAGGTTTTTTAAGATTCCGGGTTCCGGTATGGTCCGGTCCAAGACTAGATTTTTCCGATCTGGACCTGATGGACGGATAACTTACTCTTATGTATTTTTTATGTATTTATAATTTAAGTTTATATACTAATTTATAGTTATTTCTGATGTGCATATTTTGAGGTAAACTTTTCCTGATAACTTCTAGCTTACTATCTTTTGAAGACAAAATTTAATTAAATTTTTTCACCAAATATTTTTTAAAAGAATAAAGTTTACTAAATTCAGGTCGAACTGGTTTGAAACCGGAATATTCCAGTCCGGTCCTTGTTCTAAATAATTACTTACTGGTCCGGTCCTTGGTCTAAATTTTTTTATGCATTTAGTTTTGGTTCTAACCGGTTCTGGTCCGGTCTTGAACTGACGAACACCCCCTACTTAGTGGAGATCAAGTTATCAGATAAGGCCATTTGTAGGGATAGTAGTAGATTGAAGGAATTTTGTGAAGATGGTACTAGATTGAAGGCCACTAATCAACTGGTAGAATGTTTCTTGAAGTAGGAAAGAAAAAAAAAATAAGCGGAATGAGAAATATAGAAAATGGGAAAATTGAAGGCCGCTGCACGGTATGTTCAAGCTAGCGTAGATCGTGAAATCCTACATGGTTCGGATTTTTCAAAAACTCCAAAAGCCAAGGGCAAGGATTGTGCAATTCTGTAGAATCCACACTTTTCAGAAAGCCAAAGGAGCCCAAAGACATGCTTCTACGACACGGTCTGTACTAGACACTTTGGGCAAGATCTGTGCCAAACATCTTTGACTAGGGTTTTGGGAGCTGACTTCTTTTTGTACTCTTCCCACCTGTAAAAGCATCCTTTTGTCCAATGGCTAGGGAGATGAATTTCTGGGCAAAAACTATGTTCTCCTCGTTTATTGTTCATTCATTTCTTTTTGTTTAACATGTTTAATCTATGATTTGTTATGAGTTTTAGTATATTAGGCTAAATTGTTCTTGAGAGCATTTGTTAAGCATGTTTAGGATATGATATGTGAGATTCTAGATTCCTCTTAATTTATGACTAGATTATCGTTATTGCTTGACTTTATTGTTTATGATCATTGTATGATTAAGGTTAGGATGTACAAATATTTTTGACTAGGCCACGATTTAGTGTTGAGACGTAAAATACATGTTTTCTTAGGGCATTTAACACCTCTTTTATTATACTTTTGTTTGTGGATATTTAGGATTATGTGTGTTTTGCGTGACATGGAGTTAACACTATCTTGTTTGGTTTTCTATGTTAACTTCTCTATTTTGTGGAATATTTATAGGCTAATGGGATTTTTGCGAGTTTAAAAGTTTAGATCATTCATTAAAGAAGGCCAATCGCAAGGTGGGTTGTGGATTGAAAGCCAATTGCAAGGATGAAAGCCATCGAACATGATGGTAGAATATCAAGAAAGAGGATGAAGAAAGAAGTCAAATATTCAAGGGAGTTCAGAACTGCTCAAAGAGCACGGTCCTAGCCATAGGGGAAGCCCTGAAAATTCAAGTGCTTGAAGAAGGACCTTTCACACATGAATGGTATGTGCCAATCAGTACTTGGGAGAACCGTCCCTAAAAACAAACCATGCAAGCCATCATGGTTAGTGTAGCCCAGTTGGTCGAAAACAATGGCCTAGGGATGAACCGCGTACTTTTGCATGGTCCGTCACGATACGATTTTCACCAGCCATTTGACTACGGTTTTGACCAGCGAGTTTTGAGCCTTCCATCTCTTCCACTACATTCAAACTCATTAATTTCTTGGGTTTTATCCTTATTGCTTAATTTATGACTTGGGAGAATTTGTAAGCATATAGTAATTATTCAATTTGTGAGACTTCAAGATTCATGTCTATTTTATTTGCTATAAATATCATACTTAATTTGTTATTATGCTTCTTGCTATTATTTTGTGATGAATGAGATTAGGATGTACACCTAGTTTAATTCTATGCATTATTCAGTGCTAGGCTAAGGAATGAACCGGGAATTGTTTCGTTTCTCTGGCTATTATGATGCAGAGTGTTAACCATGAGGTTGTTGAAGACATGTGCCTGGGTTGGTGATAGGAGTTGTCTCGTGTTGGTTTTTTTGCGGAATATACTTGAGTCAATTGGAAAATGGGTCGGGTGATGTTTGGACTCAGCTAGGGTCATAGAATAATATCTGAAGGTCATATATCTTTAGTTTATAGCAACTAGGTGGGGAATGCCCCTAGAGTTATCAAGAGGTACATATGTCCTTAGTGGGGAAAATTGTCTTAGGATAGGTATTAATGGTGTAGGTCCCAATGATCCAAGCTACCATCGGGTTTAGTTTATTTTGTGTTCACAGGTTTAATATGTTCTTGTATGTGAATAGAAGTTCAAGATCAAATCTCGTGGTTAATCATGTGATACAAATGCCCCAAGGCCCATTTATCATCATCTTTATTTAGTAATATTAGCTATGATTGTTATTATTAGTTTAACTATTTCAATAAAAAAACCCTTGTTTTCTACTCCTAACACACTTTCGGGGTGACGCGGGTTCGTGAACTTTGTGAACCTATCCTTGAAACTCCTAATTCTCTCTAGACGATACCCTAGCTTGCCACTATTTACTATTTAGTAGTTTGAAGAAAGTAAGGGAGCAACATATGAATTTCATAATTGGTCACAAGGGCCCGAGTTTTGTAACGACGCTCAGGTCCTCACTAAATTTTGGTGCCGCTACTGGAGATTTAGGGTGCTTTTATTTGATACTTAGCTTAGCTAGTTAGTTGAGTTGCTTTTATTTCATAGCTTTTGTAGTTTTTGTGTTGAGCTTTTTTTTTTCTTTCTTTTGTTGAAGTATTCTCACATTGTGTGCTAGAGATTATTTAAGTACAAGTGTTGTATTGGTTCTTTTTTATGGTACATAATCGTGCCACATACTTAGGACCATTAAACTACTTACCTCAAATCACAGGTAAATGTAGTAGAAGAAGAAGGGCAGGCGAGGAAGTTCAGTGAGAACTTGTTGATAGTGAAGGGGATGTACCTATGGCAGAAGAAAGAAAAATATTTAAGGAGTTGATGGCTCAGAATATGGGAAATCACCCCTTAGCATTATCTTCCCACAGCTACCTGCCAATATTACCTTCAAGGTCAAGTCCGGCATGATCTAGTGCTTGCCAATATTTCATGGTATGACCGGAGAGGATCCAAACAAGCATCTATCATAATTCCATCTTTTCTGCACCACTATGAAGCCTCCGGGGGTATCGGAGGAGGATTACAACCTTAGAAATTTTCCAATTTCACTTCGCGATACCACGAAGGACCGATTGTACTACTTTCCTCCGGGGTGTATCATAGCCTGGATAGGTATGAAAAGACACTTCTTGGAGAAATTATTCCCTGCCTCGAAGTCGGCCGAGCATAAAAAGAATTTTTCCAACATTTATCGACATTCCAATGAGACTCTTTACGTATATTGTGAGGATTTTAAGAGATTAATGGATATTTTTCCTTTTATCCCTTCAAGGATGGTGAATTGGTATACTACTTCTTTGAGGGGTTCTGCGGTGACAACATGCGGATGGTGAATGTCGCATGCAACAGGTCCATCGCCAATAAAATCTTGAAGGCCACTATGGCACTTTTTAAGGAAAAGGATAATGAGACAAGGAAATTTGACACAAGGTTGATAACTAGAGCTAATGAAGATGTGACACACCCTCCAAAGCTTGAAGAGGAAGTACAAGCGCTTGCCTCAATAATGAAAGAGTTTATGAAAGAGAGAGTTCAACAAGTTATGTGCAGAGTTTTTTCATTGGACCATTCAACTAACACATGCCCACAAGTGCAAGACGACTTGGAAGAAGTGAAGGCCTTAAGTTACTGAAGAGGCCAAGGGTTTTGGAGGAAATAGGCAATTTGTGGATACAACAATAAGGATTCCAACAGAACTAGGAAGGAGATAGAGCTCACGACCCCTACACAAATAACTTCAACCCTAGCTACCAAGATCATCCAAACTTCCATTGAGGTATGAGAAAAATGGTAAACCAAGCTATAAGGGTCGTCAAGGCTGCAACTGGGAGCTCCATAACCTTACACAAGGGGTGAAGACACTTCAACCAACCAAGGAAGAGCACTTAAGTCATAAAACGAGGAGCTAATGGATGTCATTGCTCAAGTTACCATGATAAGTGACATTTTAAAGGAAAGAAAAAGGAGAGACATTGAGCAGTTTGATAAAATATCTTTATCGAGCATTAAAAGCCTCGAGGTGCAAGTGGTGTAATTGGCCAACTCCGTAAGCCAACATGAATTAAGGAACTACAGGAAACTCCCATCCCAACCCAAGGTGAACCCAAGACAAAATGTGAGTGCTATCACATTGCCCAGCGGAAAAAGGTGAGGGAGCCCGAGGGGGAGAAATTTCAAGAGGAAGACCGAGTAGTGGAGAACACTACGATAAAGATTGAAAAAGAAATCCATGTTAAGGAGGTTACCAAGGAGCAAGAGGAAATGGAGCCCGAAGTAAGGCTAGGGGTCACTTACTACGACTGGGACCCCTTCACCAAGAAAATTAAGTAAGTTACACTTCCTACATCATTTTGGAGGATTTTAGAGAAAAGAAGAAGGTGGATTGATAGTGAAAAAAATTGTGAGATCTTCAAGCGTTTTAAGCCTAGTTACATTAAATTATTGAAAAACACAAGTTACTATGAAGAGAACCAAAGTAATTAAGAAAGTAGGAAAGGTTAAAATTGGAGGGTTACCCACTTTGCGTCATAAAAGTCTACCAGTGAAATTTGGTAACCCCGACATGTTTTCCATTCCTATAGACTTAGGAAGTAAATTGGTTAAGAATTAAATGATAGACTTAGGGGCTTCTATAAATATCATACCTACTGGCCTTTATAACGATCTCAATCTTAGTGAATTACAAGAGACTAGGGTTATAATCTAACTAGCCGATCATTCACAAACTATTCCTAAGGAGGTGGTTAAAGTTATTTTGGTTAGAGCTGTTAAGTTAGTGTTTCCGACGGATATAATATTTTTGACATGACACACGATAGAGGTTCACCCACAATATTATTGGGAAGACTGTTCCTTATAACACCGAGAATGAAAATTGATTTCCACAATGGAATACTAACCCTAGAGGATGAGGAAGACAAAATAGATTTTAAGACTTATAAGTCTTACAATGCATTTGCCTCTTCTTATTCTCTCAATGGCATTGATGTGTTTTATGATGATATATTGAAATGTCTCCATGAATAGTGAAATTATAGATCCCTTGCATGATGTTAAGACATTGCATTCCCTTGAATTGATTAGTGAAGATGTTGTTGAAACCATTGATGAAAAACATGTTACTAGTATACCTAGGATTCATAATGATTATTGTGATTCAATTTTTATGGATGCTAATATATAACAAATGAAGGAGATAGTTAAGGAATTAAAACCTTTTTCACCCCCTCCTAAGCCAAAACCAAATCCAAACGCTTTTATAGTGGTAAAAGGTGAGTGTAGATGTTTTGAAGCCTCTAAGAAGAAAGGTAAGGATAACCATTTGTGGAGACCTCTCCACAATGAAGTCGTTGTGGGTGGAGTTGCGGATGTTGACTCAGGAGACCCCAAATTAGGTTTTATTTTCGTTGATTTTGTGTTTTTAATTGTTTGGATGCATGTTTTTTTGCATATTTTTAGAATGATACTTTTGTTGAATTTCAAGATCAGAACAGTGCTATTAAAAGGGTTTTTTTGTTGTTGATTTTAGGTTTAAAGGTGAGCTAAGGAGGAAGGGAAGTGGGTTGAAAAGCCCAGATCAATGAACACGGTTTGTGCCACGTGAGCATGCATATTGCACGAACCATGCTTGAGGAAGTCTGTTGAAGACATTCAAAGGGCATAGATCGTTCCCCAAGAACAAGTACAACAAACTTAGATCTACACTATGCGAAATACACCTACACTATGTGTTCTTCATTTTCAGCCGAAATTCCTTCCTCTTCCACTTAGATCTCTAGTAATCTTGCTATGGGGAGTTCTAAAAGGAAGAAAAGGGTTAAGGTAATCAAGGAGGCTCTAAGTCAGCTTTCCTTGGAACAAAAGGAGAAGCTTTTGGCCGAGGCAAAGATTGTTGCAACCATTATTGAGGATTCAAATGTTCATGAACAAGGAAGGGAGGCCATGGATCTTGAGGGCAGCAAGCCTTTACCCGAAGGTCCATCAAATGTCCAAGGTAAGAAGTTTGCTTTACCACCTAATCTAGATCTGACTTCACCAAGCTTGTTGCACACTCCTTCACCTACTACTAGTCAATCTCTTGCACCTACCAAGGATTTAGCTAGTGGAACAAAGGGGGGTGATTTCTTGATGAAGCTAGATGAGGTGGAATCAGTTTTAAAGCAAAGTAGGGCGGATAAGGCCGAATGTGTTTTTAAGCAAGGGATGGAGCCTTCCTCTATTGCTACAAGGGGTGGCGATTCTTTGAAGAACCTAGGTGAGTTTGAATCGGGTGCTAAGCAAGGATTGATGGCCAAAACTGTTTATGGCCAAAAGAAAGGGGCCGAATCTGTTTTTGGCCAAAAGAAGGAGGCCGAATCTGTTTTCAAAGAAATGGAAGCTCCATCAAATTCTTGGGCAAATCTATTCAAAGATAGGGCTGAAGGTATGAAGTATTATCCACCGGATGATGTGGCTGGGGTTCATATGGGAAAAATCTCCAAGGCTTGTGTGGATGATAGTTGCAAATCATGGGAGAGCACTATTATTTGCAAAGTTCTTGGAGGAAATCCACCATTTGCAATTATGGAAAACTTTTTCAGAAAAGTGTGGTGGAAAACCGAAATCATCAAGGTATGGTTAACCTCCCCTGGTGTGTTCATGGTGAAATTCAAGGAGGTTGCCTTTAGGAACCAAGTGTTGGAAAGGGGGGTAATTACATTCGATAATAAGCCGGTCCTACTATATCCATGGTCGAGGAATTTCAAATGCGACCAGCCCTCAAAAATCCCAGTTTGGGTTCAACTTCCGGACTTGGATCCAATCTATTGGACCCCGGAGATTCTAAGTAGAATACTTAGTCCTATTGGCAAGCCTTTGATGGTGGACACGGCTACATATACTATGGATAGGCTGAATTTTGCAAGGGTTCAACTAGAAATGGAGATACTTGATGTTCTTCCTACTCAAGTTTGCTTCATTGATGAGAATGACATAGTTCAAAGGCAAAAGTTGGTTTTCGAGTGGCAGCCCACAAAATGCACTCATTGTGCCATGCTAGGCCACACCAAAGAGAGTTGCAAGAAGGTGCAAAAGCCTACAAAGCCTCTAGTCAAGAGGTATGTCCCGAAGTTGCCAAGTGCTCCCATTCAAGAACCAATTGCTGAATCCAAGTCAATGATGGTTGAAGAAGCTCAAGCACCAACACATAGGCCGGGGAAGGAGCCTTATAAGCCACCATCCGATCATAATGTTGTGGAAAAGAAGGCATCAACAACACTTGAACCACTTGAAGGTATGCTGCCCTCTAAGCTAAATGATCATATAGTTATGTTGAATCTTGATTCAGTAACAAGTTTTCCCCACCTTTCCCACCCCCCTAATGGAATCAAACCTACTTATATGGAACATTAGAGGGCTCAATACCTCTATGAAACAAAGGGCAGTTCGGGAGTTATGTTTTGTACATAAAGTAGGTCTTTTATGCATTTTGGAAACAAAGGTTGTACATAAAAATGAGGCCAAAGTTTGGGATCAATTAAATCTTGGTTGGAGGTTTGTCTCAAACAACAATTGTGACAATAGTGGTAGAATCTTTTTGGGGTGGAGACCTGATCTTTATGATGTGAAGATTTTGTCAACTCATGCCCAATGGATTCATACTTCATGTCTCTTAAAGTCCTTGAATATGGCCGTATTTGTTACTTTTGTCTATGGTAAGAATGTGCCATCAGAACGGGGTCCTTTGTGGAATGAGCTTCAAAAGCTTAATATTCAAGATGAGCCTTGGTTGATAACTGGTGATTTCAACTCTCCATTGGATTATGGGGACAGATTAGGGGGTGCTCCTATTTCAGCCTCGGAATTCTTTCATTTCAAGGCCGTGGTGGAGGCCCTAGACTTGTGTGAGATGAAGACTTTTGGCCCTTCCTTCACTTGGAGCAATAGAAGCAAGGTGGACAATAGAATTTGCAGCAAACTAGATAGGGCACTTATCAATCAGAAATGGCTCGATAAGTTGTCCGAATCTAGTTGTTTGGTTCTGCCCGAGCATGTTTCGGATCATAATCCTCTATTGCTGCAAATTACAAAGCCTCATCGGAGAATTAAGAAGCCTTTCAAGTACCATAATATGTGGAGCCTTTCTTTTGAATTTATACCAGCTGTGGAAAAAGTTTGGGGGATCATCCAATTTGTGACTTGCAGGATCTTTGCCAAAACCTTAGCCTATTACATACTCCTTTAAAAAGCATTAATAGATTGGAGTTTAGTGAAATTCGGCAAAGAGCAAAGGCAGCAAATGAAGAGCTAGTAGGAGCTCAAAAACTTTTATACCTTGATCCCTTGAACTCTTCTATACAGGCTAATGAAATTGCGATCAGGGAGAAAACAATTATGTTGTATGAGGCCGAATCAAGGTTCTTGCATCAAAGGACTAAAACAGAATGGCTCAAGGATGGAGATAAACCCTCAACGGTGTTCTATGATAAACTCAAAGCCAGGCAGTTCAAGAATCATATCCTTTGTCTCTCAAATGGAGCTAAATTTTTAAAAGGAAGGGACCAAGTTGAAAGGCACATGGTGGATTTCTTCACTAAACAACTTGGCACATCTAATCCCCCAACCAAAGTCGTGGATTTGGAAGTGATTAATCTAGGATCTCATTTATCTCAAGAACATCAATATAGGCTAATACAGTCTATTTCTTTTGTTGAGATTTATAATGCCCTTAAGAGTATTCATGATAGCAAAAGTTTGGGTTATGATGGATTTTCAAGTCAATTCTTTAAGGCTTCATGGCATATTATTGGCTCAAGTGTGGTTAAAGCAATTCTGGAATTCTTTCATGGGGGAGTTTTACCAGAGCAATTGTGTACTACTATCATTACTTTACTGCCTAAGAAAGAACAACCACAAGTGGCTTCTGATTATAGACCTATTTCTTCTTGCTCGGTGCTTTACAAGATGATTGCAAAGGTGTTGTGCACAAGACTTGGATGGATTCTGCCCGATTTGATTAACT
>JAUOBV010054559.1:0-13838 GCA_032360425.1 Rubia occidens
AAAACATCTTCAAAATCCTGTAACAACTTAGCAAACTGTGGAGAAACATGCACATGTATATCCTCATTGGCGAGTAATCATTCTTTAAAATGTAAAATCAGTATATGTGAATGAGTAGATAAAGCACGATTCACGTCCCGAATAGATGCATAAAACGATTTTCCAGAATCAACAGACAATATACGTTTCATCATATAGATAGATGGTAAGGGACTAACATATGAAGATAAAACTTTTCGCTACTTATCAGAATCATTCACAAACTTACTTGCTTACCCGATTTGTCAAAACCCTTAGGTTTTGCCCTGTCAAGGCCTTGTGGCCGATCGGATCCTTAGGGTTTCGAACAGAACCCTTCTTGTGGTCGTTCACCTCCCCCAGGGTTAGGGCTGGGTTCGATACTTCATCTTGCTTAATCGCATACTTTTATTTCTCACTTTTCATGCGTCTCTGAGCCTCAATGACCTCAACGGGTGATAATGGTACTAATGTATACCTAGTTATATCCTTAATCACAGTAATTTTGTTAGAATAACCATCATGCATAGTTCTACGATCAAATTGCCATGGTCTTCCTAACAAAATATGACTAGCTTCCATAGGTATAACATTGCACAAGATATTATCATGATATGTTCCAATCTTGAAGTTAATCATGCATTGTTTGGTCACTCTAAGTTCACCACTTCCATTTAACCATACAAGTTTATAAGGTGACGGATGAGCAACAACAGGTAAGGATAATGATTTAGCTAAAAGATTAGAAACCGTGTTAGCACAAGAACCTCCATCAATGATCAATAAACAGTTTTTATCCTTCACAAGGCAACGAGTATGAAAAATGTTCATTCTTTATACCTGAGTCTCAGCCATCTGCGAGTTCAGTACTCTCAAAGTTACATAGTTACCTTGTGTTTCAGGACCTTGCTCACCGTGATCATCGATGATGATTTCTTCATCTATTTGCTCTTCTTTGCCAAATTCCTCAAGAGGAGGCATATCGGCGTACTTAACTTCTTCTTATTAAATGGTGGTTAACACTCTAGCATGGGGACAGTTACCTCTAGCATGCCCTCTCTCTTTACAATGAAAACAGGTAGGATTGTTAACTAAAACCGAATTAGAAGAAGATAACGGAGACTTACCTGAACTTCTCGATGATTGTTGGATAGAAATTTGAGGAGCTGGTTTTCTATCATTGGAAAACGTCGGACTGGAGTAAACTTTGGCTGAACCTCGGCCAAAGCTTGAACTCCAGGAGTCAAACCCTAAACGTTGATTAGAGAATCCGAATTGAGGCTTCTTTGGTCGCAGAGTACTCTCTACCAATCTTGCCTTCATTAATCAATCGTCCATCGAGATGTGATGCAGAAGTCGAATAGGTGTCTGAAGATTCTCCTGCAGTCCTTCAATGAAACGATTCTTAATAAATGCATTATCTTCTTTGATACCAACCCTCCTCATGGTCAATTCCATATCCTGCCAATATTTTTCAACAGTTTGAGACCCTTGCCTCATATTCGCCAAATAAGAATGTTTTTCCATCAGATAAGTCTGTGGAACATGATAGTTGCGAAGTTCAGTCTTTAATCTCTCCCAGGTGGAGATAGGTCTCTTTTTGGCATATTGTCTCTTCTCTTTAACATTCTTCTATCACTCAACAGCATAATGAGTGAAAGAATATTGTGCCACCTTGACCTCCTCTTTCTCCCGATAGTTATTCAAATCAAACAGATTCTCAATCTGTCTCTCCCAATCAAGATATTTTACCAGATTATGCTGCCCATCAAATCTAGGGATCTCATACTTTAACCCCTTGATTTCTCTCGCAGATTCTGAAACAGAACCTTAATCTGAACTATCATGAGACCTTCGTCGGGAAGAATGATTTTTATTGTGGCGGTGTTGTCTAGATGAACCTCTTCGCGATCGTCTCTCTGGCTCAAATGATTCTTCGTCTGAACTACTATATCCCTGAAATTTTTGAACATGACCTTGAGGGTCTCCCTTCATGGTCATGTATTGAGGAGTGGGTGACACCATGGTGTCAATTTTGTGCACCAATCTCTGCATCTGACTCATCATGGCATTCATTGTTGCAGTGAATCGATCTAGGTCGAGAGGTTCATTAGGTCTGAACCTATGGCGATCCCAACCATCATGTGCCTCATCTTGAGGTTTCCCAACCATCATGTGCCTCATCTTGAGGTTTCTCAACACGCCTACTATTTGACGTGTTTGTAATAGGAAAGTTGTTGGGGTCTTTCACATAAGGTGGAACGATTGGATCATCGTCCGCCATTTTTACTAACTGCTAAGAAATAACAAACGATTAGAAATAAAAATCCCCCATGCCCTTTTCTTGGTAAGATCACTCACCAAGTGTATATCCCTCACAACTCACATGGTGAAGACTTATAAGGGAAAAATTAATCAAAACAGCTGCAAATCAAAGCAATTATAGGGTTAAGTACTGCAGAAAGTAATTCGAAATTTAAAAATATATAAACTCAGGGAAAGGCTCTACGAACTAGAATTACAAATTCTACAAAGAATAAGGAATACAATGCAATTCTAATGGCTTAAATCAAAGCTATATCGAAGAAGTTATGATCAATATAAGAATGCTCTATATAGGCTTAACAAAAATACCGATAATGAATTTTCAATCTGCAATTTAATATCGAGCCACTCAGAGTTCTCTCTCTAAAATATTTCCTCTCAATTCTCTCTAGCTTTTATTATTTAAAAATATCAAAAAAACTTTTTCCTCCCTATCTAACGGATCTCTTCAGCCTGTAACGGTTTCTCCTCCACTCACACTTGTCGTCGAAAACCTAAAACCATGGCGTCTCTACCCTCTGGAGTGAGTCCGCTGCCCATATACCATGCTTCCCTCACTCAACACCCTTCCCCGACCAACAAACCTCAGATGCAGCTTAATCCCATCACTGAATACAAGGGCGAGATCGCCGTCCTTTTCGAAGATGCTGAAATCGATCAATTGTCAGAGCCATTCAAGCGCAACCTAATCAGAAAATTCCCGAGGGGTAGACCATCCTTGAAATTCATCCGTCATCAGTTCAAGAAAATTGGCTTCAAAGGTGAACTGATTATCACTGCTCTGGACATGAGGCATATTCTCATCAAATTTGAACTCGATGAGGACATCCAGCGATGTTGGATCAAGAGGAATTGGAATTTAGGAGGATCAATCATGAAGGTTCTAAAGTGGACAAAGAATTTTGACGTTCTGCAGGAGCCCCCTCTGGTCCCTATCTCGCTACCGGTGGAATTCCCTCCGGCTTACTATCTCCACCGGGATTCTATTCCCCACATAGCTAGTAGACTTGGAGAACTAATTTTTGCAGATCTGCCCACAATTAACCACACGAGACCATCTACTATCCGGTTGTGTGTGGAAATGGATCTAACTATAGAATTTCCACCAAGAATCAGGCTAGGATCCACAAAGGACAGTAATTGGTATGAAATAAAATATGAAGATCATCCGAAATACTGCTGCAAGTGCTCAAAATTGGACATCAAGCCTCAGAATGTGGGATTCCAAGACCTTGTGTACAGAACAATAAACCTGCTGAAAAATGGATTCCAATTGGTACCCAAGGTCCCCCTGTGGTCATCCAAGATGAGCCAGTGGCTGTTGTTCAAGTCCCGGCTGCTTCCCAAGTAGTTCCTGTTTCTCAGCATCAAACTGCAATTCAGCAAGAGCATTCAAGGGACCTTGACGAGTTCCTGGATGCTGTGGAGAATATGGACAAACTTACTACTACGTCTGAGAGGGATTTGACCATATTGGATAGGGGAAGACATATTACTAACTTAAGTCCTCGGGCCTCAATTAAGAGAATCTCGATAAGTCCACCAAAGAAGCCAGCTTTCGTTCCTGTTGATCGGTCTATCAGGAATAGAAAGCAGAATTTTACAAACTGGAGCTCCATTGATGATCTATATATCAAAACCTATGAGAATTATAATCATAACACTGTTTCTCACTCTCTCAATACTCTAGATAGAAACCAAGTTCTCTAAAACCTAAGGGATTCCCATAAGACTATACTGATGAAATTTAATATGCAGGTACATGGTAATGGAACTATGGCTGGCTTATTGCCTTCACAGGAAGAGTCCCCTGATGGAACTTCTGCAGGAACTGCTGCTGATCAGACTGAAGGAACTGCTACTGAAGCAGGACCTTCTCAGGCTGCTGCAATACAAAGGGATAAACAGGTAGACAATCCAAGTAACCCTATGACTAACCTTCCAGAGAAAGAAAAAAATTTCTCTACTTCCCCTAACATGGTTACTACTCGCATGAAAGCTAGAAACAAAGTCTCCCGTGAATCTTAAGATACTTATGTGGAATGTTAGAGGGATTCATTCTTCCAGACTGAGATTGCAAAAACTAATTCAAACCCACAGGCTTGACATTTTGATCATAATTGAGACCAAACAAAAAATGGAAAAGATGGACTGGTTTAGGACTGGTTTAGGACTCAGTTAGGATTTGATAGTGCATTATGTTCACATGATTCTAGAATTTGGTTTCTATTTAGAAACAATCTTGTTCCAACACTTATAGTGGACAATCAGGATTTCCTAAAAATTCTAGTTACGGATAGAGAGTAACAAATATATTTTCATCCTTTTGAAATAAATGGGAAGCATAACAGACAGCTTAGGGCAGCAATGTACCAGGCTTTGACACAAATAAATGATATAAACTCTATACCTGCTATTTTTGCTGGGGATTTTAATGTGACTAGGGCAGTGGCTGAGTACAAAGGTAGATGCACCCATGACCTTAACAGTATATTGGATTTGACATTTATATTCAATCCTCGGGTTTAAATGATTTAACTACTGCTGGAAATCTGTTTACTTGGACTAATGGAAGACGGGGAATAGATAGGGTATGCAAGAGATTGGATAGGATTATGGCCAATGCTAAATGGAATGAAAATACCCTAATACATCTATACAGGTACTAAATAGGACACCCTCAGATCATTCACCCCTTTTGCTGAATACTAACATCCAGGTAACCTCAGCTTCTAAGTCATTTAAATTCCAGAGAATGTGGTTAGAAAGAGCCGAGCTATATGAAACCATAAAGTTTAACTAGGATATTCAGATAGATCAGCAGGGAATGTTAGGATTCTCCCTCAAACTTAAAAGACTTAAAAATGTGCTAAAGCTCTGGAATAGGACTACATTTGGTAATATTTTTGAAAACATTCAGAGGGCTGAACAGAGGGTCCAGGAACTAGTGCTAGAGTTTGATCTTAGTCAAACAGATCAGAATTTACCTTTATTAGCCATAGCTACAGCAGAACTAAATCAGTTTCTCAGGAGGGAAAATTTATACTGGAAACAAAAATCGAGGATGAAATGGTTACAGGGTGCTGATATGAACACTAAGTTCTTCCACAACTCAGTTAGGGATAGATATTCAAGATTCAGGATCAAAAAAATCAAGAATGACTTAGACCAATGGTTAACTGATCAGGAGGACATAGGCAACCATGCTGTTGTTTTCTTTAGAAATCTACTGAGCCAAGATAACCAGGACATCTCTGGTAGGTCACTTGAAAATTGCCTAGAGTATATCCCTCAAATAATTACTGAGGAAGATAATAGTCATTTAATCCATATGATTGACATGGAAGAGCTTAAGGGTATTGTGTTTAGCCTTAATCCTGATAGTGCAACAGGTACTGTCTCACTCTCAAATTATCTGACTTTAGACCTATCTCACTCTCAAATTTTAGTAATAAAATCTGCTCTAAGATTCTTGTGAACAGATTAGCTAAGGTTATAGATAAGTGTATATCTGATGAACAAAGTGCTTTCATACCTGGTAGAGAGATTTCAGATAACATCCTCATTATGCAAGAGATGGCTGGAATTTTAGATAAGAGAAATCAGTCCCTAAATCTCATTGCTAAGATTGACATGTCAAAAGCTTTTGATAGAGTTTCCTAGATGATGCTAAATTCTCTTATGCTAAAAATGAGGTTTCATGGTCATTTTGTTTGAATTGTATTGTCTAATATATCTGCTGCATATTTCTCTGTTTTGACTAATGGAATTCCAAATGGGTTTTTTAAAGCATCCAGAGGTCTCAAACAGGGTGACCCACTATCTCCTATTCTTTTCAATCTTATTACTGAGGTTCTTAATAGAGGTTTGAAATACATGTTTGCTAACAAGCTACTGGATCCTTTCAATATTCCTGGTACAGCTAGGATCTCACATTTATCATATGCTGATGATACTGTAATCTTTCTTAAGGCAACATCTAAATCCCTCAAAAACTTAATACAATTCTTAACGGTCTATGAGAAAGCCACTGGACAGAAGGTGAATTACAGTAAGAGTGCCAATGGGAAAAAGAGTATAGTGTTCTTCATAATGTCTTCAGTTGATCGAAAAAGTTGAATAAGTAATCCAAGTACTTGCCGACTTCTTCTTGAGTTCTTCATCATGAAGGCAATCAACCAAAGCATTTAATGCAGCATCTCTAAGCTTCATTCTTGACCTTGTCATAGGTCCAGCCATATCACTTAGACGATCACGAACATAACCCTTGAATGTTTGATCAAGACGTGGAATGTCTTCATTTATGGTGGTAGTCATCCCAGGATCTCCATCAACTTTACAAAAGCGTCGATTGCTATGCTATAGTGATTCTACTTTGTCCAATTTCAATTTTCCTATACAAAATTTCACACGTTTTAGTGTATGCATTGAGATTCATATATCTTCGTAACTCCATAATCTCCACGTGTGTTCCACTTATCCTTTAACTTTCTTCCTTTTTATTTTGGAGAATTCTACCACTCTATATTAGTGTCTAGGAGTTCAATCCTGCACAAACCGGTTGAACACCAATACCCTTAATCAGCTTCTTCCATACTTGTTAACTGCAAATCTTTCCAGCACTAAATGATGAACATACGTCCTACACTTTTTGTCAGATATTAAGCCATTCAGATTATTCCTTCTCAGTTGCTAAAGCGATTGGAAAATTGGGAAGATCTGCAAGCACAAATCTATAAGAACAATCAAGGGTTCCCAAGCACAATCCATATGGTTTAAGCTCTGGAATCCACCAGAAGAGATTAATCTCAAAATATTATAATACGAATGACAAAATATTCCAACAGTACAAAAGGTCCTTAAATATTACTAGCGGGCCCGTTGCGCTATACTTTTGATTAAAAAAGTTTAATTAACATGTTATATTAATATTAGTGTCTCATATTGAGATGGAAAATTAAAATTTAATTATACAATTTTTCATCTAAAATAATCATATTAATGTTTCACTGTCCATTGTTACACTATCAGAAGTTGGCAATCTGCTCTCTGCATGATACTGTTTCATTGTCACCATTTCCATCTTGAGCTTCCTCTTCATTGCTCCATTTCCATCTTCAATTTCTCGTTCTCTTCTTGCATCTTCTGTCACATTTCCTTGCTTTTGAAAAAGAACCGCAACTATATTAACCAACTAAGCATTCTCCTGAACTGAACTAAAGTGAAGTGCAGGTAAGTGTTACCTCTGAGATAGAAGCGGTTTCTTCTGCTTCTCGGAGCATAACGAGAAGTTTTCCAGCAACATGGATTGCTTCTTTAGTCTCTGAATTACATTTCAGACTGTTGTTCTCCTTTCTTAATATCTCTCTTTCCTTGTCCTTCCGCAGCCTAAGAGAAGAAAGTTCTGCAGCAAGCCACTTGGAGAAACGGAAGCCAGTACGACCTCCGGCTTTTGCTGAGGCTCTTGTGATCACAGCAACACCTACAAGAACTGACTTATGCTCTCTAGCCAGCTCATTGTACTTCTCTTGAAGGTCTACATATCAATCTGGGCTCACAATCCTCCACATGAGGTCCGATACCATTTGCAAACAAATACCACTACGTGAACAATACGACTTGGCTAGTGAACAATATGTGAGCTTTCAATATCTACACATGAGCCTCACAACACCAGTACCATTGTCTGCACTTTGACCTTTAACATAAGTAGCATTGATGGCGTGTTGAGCCTCCTCCACGGCAGTATCAATCCAAATGACCTTTCAGTGACCTAAACATACAAACCAATGTAACATTAATATATCAGATACTTATGCAGGAAGGATAATTTATTTTTTCAGTCAGATTAAATTATCTTATGACATATATAGTTATCTTCCCATCAATCAGATGATGCTACTGTGATCAGTGTTATATACCTCATTCCCACTGACTGATTTTAAAGTTTTCTTCTGAAACTAATCTCAGTAGAGAAAGTATGAGAAACTGAAACAAACAGTAAATGCTCATATTCCATTAAGAATGAGCAGTACCGCGATGTCAATATCAATAGTCTTATGGACTCCTACAACAACAACTTTTATACCACGATGCCTAATTTCCTAGGAGGAGTACAGAAGATATTTCAAACCATACTTTGATGCAATCTCTTGTATCAGCTGAATCTATAGATTTCTCGAAGGATGCGTTGCTTTCAGCTTACTCACGAACTGCACATTAAAAAAGTATGCAGTTTCAGATCGCATATTCTATGAAATTGCTTAACGGATGAAAATCACGAGTGAATCACCCCTTTGTTAGCATAGACTTTGAGCGAGTTCCCATATCTGTCTGTGAAGATGAGCCTCTAGTCCCTCAAATATGGATGATCAGGGAATCCCACAGCCACAAACATCAATGGTGAAACAACTTCCTTACATTTGTCAGGGCACTTTCTGTAGAAGAACACACACAAATGACAACATCAAACCTTCATCTTATCAAAAAAAACTTTAGTTTTAACCCAGTAACCAAATACAAACATGATCAACAATACCTTTAGTTATCCACAGGCTGCAGGATGTGTCAACATATGATCGCAACATTGCTCTACAAAACAGTAACAACCCAAAAGGTTGATTTCTTTCCAAAGCCCTTCAACCTACATAGCATAATCATTCAAATAAAGAAAGCCACTAAAAGATACCAAGAAGTGAAAACAACAGCTTTAATGACAACAATATTCTTTCAATCTAGTTGAATATAAGACAACCTTAATGACAAAATCAATAATAAAAATCCATGAAATTTACCATGAATTATTAAAACAACCAGATCAACATCCATCATTAAAATCTTGATTTTGAAACCGATAATTTTTGCATCAGAAGATAAAATATTTCCCCCCAGCCATATGCATTGGAATCTAATCTGTTTCGAGAAGATCAACAACGCCATTCTTCCAATAATTCACCATTTACCTCTTTTTCCTCTTTACCATATATATATCCTGGTTTTTGTTTCCTTCATCCCCACCTTGGTGCAAAATACAATCAAGAACTACAAAATTATTAATTTAACTATTTTGGCACGGAAATTGTGAATAGAAACTCATTTTGTTAAACCATTCTTTCTTTTTTATTATAATTATATGGGAAATGTCATGTATTAGAAATGTGAAAAAGTATAGGTATTGAAGGAGAAGTATTGCAAAAGCTAATTGTGTTTAAAACCAAAGCTTGGAATCTGAAAACATTCAGGCCCATTGTTCTTGTAAATTACTCCTCTTGCCATGGATTCCTGTTACTGTCTTCCTTTGCGATTCAGTATTTATTGTAGTTTTATCTTTTATACCACTTTAAATTCCATATTGTTTGTAACTTTTGGCTTGGTGTTCCATGCTATTATAAAAGGCTAAAGTTCCATTTATGATGGATGTAAAGTTAAAGTACACTGACCGCTTGTTTTAGATAGCATTACAATACATTTAGTTGTGTGGAAAACCTTGATTGCCTTGTATCAGTACCACAAAAAAGAACTCCATTTTAAGAGATTCGAGGTAGCTTTATGTGTTTAAACTTTTACTAAATGTGCAACACATAGATTGAGGGGTTTGACTCAAATAAGCAAGTTAACATTCATACCGAACTAATAGCAATGTCCTTTGCAGTATATTGTGTTCCTTCGTCACTGAAAGAATCCACATTTCCCCATCTTCACTAATGCTACACTTAGATGTCGATGCTCCAGCTAATGCAGATTTGAAAATTAGTCATCAAAAGAATTTAGAGCATCACAATCCCTAAGCTACTTTTACTACACATAAATACACAATTAAGCAGCATGAAGAGAAAATCAGTAGAAACAAGAATCCATTTCCAAGGTCAATATATTCATTCCAAAAAAATCAATTTGTAAATAAAAAATTGAAACGTAGATCACGGAACAAACAGAGTAATAGTGGTGCAGATGCATACCCGTGGAGAAGTTTGAAAATAGATAGGAGGGCTATCTAAAAGTTGACAACCAAAATCACAGGTACCAAAATTAGGCCCTTCTTCGGCATTTGCAGTCGTTTTTCTAATCACGGGTCTCTCGATCATTAGAAACATCTACTGGAGTAGTTAAAAGGTACAGAATTGACAGTTACTCTCATTAGACCATGTACAATGGTAAGCCATATTCGAGCCCTCTCTTGCAATTTCAGTTCATTAAATAATCAATCTCTCCCTTCCACTTCATCAATTGAGCCTGCAACTAAATCACTCAATTTTTTTCTCCACAATGGTTGAAACCACTTTGAGACCACTTCATGAACCCCACTTGATTCTATATATCCTACAAAATAATTTTACCTTTAATATTTAATTCAAATAAATTTACCTAATAAAATAAATTGGAATATGAAATTTAATAATACACCTATAATTTTGTAATTGGATTTTATTTTTTCAAATTTAATTTTTGAATTTAATTTTAATTTTATAAATTTATTTTATGAACCATAATTAAAAAAACCATATATATTTTAGTAAAGAATGTAATTTTGATTTTTTTTAAGTACCAAATTTAATTTAGATTTTGAAAAATAAAATCAGATTTTTATGCAATTTTTTCCATTTTTTGGCTTTTTAAATAGCACAAAATGATTTTTAGAATTTTTAAAACTCCATTTAAAAATAAATTAGGACATGTGGCACCACCTGATTGGGCCACGTGTCCCAATCAGGTTAATTTTTTTTAAAATGGGGGGACAACGATGCCACATGGCCTAATTATAGGGTACCACGTGGAACCCTTGATAAAAAAACATGCGTGGAGGTGCATATGGGAGGCCTTGGACGTTGTGCTGGGTGTGGGGTCATTTCCTTGAGCCGGTCCAATGAGCTGCTTCGATGCAGCTCGCTCTGATCCCCTCCACTGTGGGGTTTTCAGTCTCCGTTCAAATTGAGTCCATTTCGAGCCCCCCACTATACATGCTCTTATCCCCAAATAAGAGTTTTCAGCCGTAGATGGAAAAAACCAAGGCTCACCTCCCTATCTAAAAATATGAAGCCGCATTGAAAGCATATACATATACATAGGACCTTGGCAAAATTTTAAAAATCATACCAATGGACTAATTTAGGAACTTCAGGAGTGTCACTTTTGCCTTGATTAGGGATTGAGAGAGTGTAAAACAAGCTAAAATGCAGGATTTTGACTATCTATCGAAGATTAAATTGAAACAGTTCATTATCAGAAATAGCACAGATTCTATATTCGATGTAAAAGAACAATATTTTCCACTGCATTACCTAGTTCAAACAGAGAAAGCAACAATTGATTCCTATATATGGAAATGCACAATCCTAACAAAGCAGAAGACCTTCAAAAAAACTAAAATTGAACTGAAAAAATTCATTCATAGTGTGCAAAGATAAACAACACATCTACTCATTGATAGCCAAGTACAACAACTTCTGAGGCCGAATCATCACAAACAGCCTATAGATGTAGTCAAATACGCATTGAACCACTTCATCAAAACTTGTCGAAGAAGGATGCACAAAGAAGCATCACGATAACGATCACACTAACACACTATTCTAAATGTTGAGTTTTATCAATTGCCTCATTTCGATGTGTAAACATAAATCCTTGATAAAATATCGGCTCAATACAACAGTTCATACAAATTTATCCACTAAACTATGGAGTAGATTAACATCCTAAATATAACACTATTTTACAAAAAAAAAATAAACATGAATTTGGAAAGGAAATAAAAAATAACAGAGATGCAGATGGAAACACGAGCATTGAATTGAACATAACTAGGAAAAACTTAGCACGAAGAGCATACTGCTTCTGCAAAGATCAATAAAATACCAAAATTTTATCAGTTAAATACACTATCAACCACATAAATGCTTCATAATTTCCAGACACTATATATGAAGACTATCACCATTCAATCACTCAAAACTACACAACAAATTTATATTCAAAGAATTTAAAATCCTATCTTCAATCATCTCTTGTCCCGGGACAGGCAGCATGTAGTTTTTATAGAAACCCTAAATTCAGTCGGAAAGGGGATCACTAAAAAACAAGTGCAGTTTAAACAGCATGTCAATAGAGAAAAACATCAAATTATACAATCAAGGGAACCCAGAGGTGGAAAACTTTGGGAAATGATTAAATCAACTTATTATTTTGGTTTCTTCATAAGAGAAAACTTAGGATGAATATAAAAATTCAGATACTGATACACAGTCATGTAGGAAAAAAATTTGGCAGAACGACGTCGTTCTCTCAAAGTAGAGAAGTCAAAATAATTACTAAAATACCCTCAATTTTTAGAGATAGCAACCAACTCTTATTATATGGTAATTTGCGATAATAATGTCTAAAATAATGAAGAATGAAGATCAAAAATAAAATTTGAAAAAATATATATTAAAACGTGCCTAAAATCGACTTCAAACGCTAAAAATGCTTATCATGTACGGTTTAGTGGTACTACTTCTATATTAGCTCACTTCATTTCTGAAAAGGTATTACAATAGTCATTTTGACGTCGTACGCCAAATCTAAGATCCAAATCTGTCAAACCTTTGCGACGCAATCTTGAACCCTTCGAACCTTTACAGCGATTGATTGCATACTTATCGTCACCAGACGCCCTACATTTGTTGCATGATACATCAACCTTATTTTCCATTTTGAATGCAAATGCCTTATTTTTCTTTTAGAATGGATAACATATTCTCCTTTCTGTAACTCCGATGCATCGTGATTTTGCCTAGTAGAATATCAATTCTCCTACCTGAACGAATTCATTGTCACCATCGTTTTGTTTAGTCTTGTGCACCAATTTAAGTTCCTTAATTTCCGCCCTTCATAAATTATGAAAATTGCACACAATGTGTTTGGCAATTTTTCGTTTGTTTAAGGATGTCTCCAAGCGAATCTAGCAGACGGTCCAACTCATCCGGAAAGAAGCCGAGAAGAAAGCCAATGAGATCACTGTCTCCACCGAAGAAGTGTGTTTTTTTAATCTAATTTATGATTGGAAACATATTTTGGTTAATGGGTTTCATTTTGTTTAATTAGGTCTCTGCATCCCATGAAGACCTCTCCTCCAAACTCTTGCCGCCGCCGCCTTCTTCAATCTTTTCCCCATCTTCCCATTAGGGGAGATGTGGAACAACAGTTTATTTTAATTTATGTTTCTGTTATTAAATAAGTGTAAGATTTATCTCCACAGATTAGTTTTTATTCTTCGACCTGATCGATTAGATTGTTGTGTTCATGATGATAACTCAATTTAGTTGTTCACGTTGATGTATTGTTCTCGATCTGCCTTACAGATCGTGTGCTCGTAATTTCATTTGTACTTTTTCTTTTGGGTTTCCATTAATTTGGATACGTCATATCTGTGTTAGATCTGTATCAGATCTGTGTTTTTCAAGGTGTTTACAGTTTGGACAACATAGATCGTGGTTGGATCAAGTGGTGTTACAGTTGTA
>JAUOBV010054973.1:0-13832 GCA_032360425.1 Rubia occidens
CACGCCTTCTCCACCCCGTGACCCAGATGAACACTAGTCCCGTCCCTCAACCCATAATCTAGCGCGTCTCCCCTCCCCCACCATCCATTTTAACCCTAGCCCTTATCCTCAACCCACGATCCGTTGCACTTCCTCGTCCCCGCCATCCATATGAACCCTATCCCTATTCCTTTCCCTTAACCCACACTCCGATGCACCCCCTCTTCCAACCACCCATATGAACACTGGCCCTCGCCCTTAACCCACGCTCCACCTTGCCTGTTCCCCCAGCCACTTATCTGAAACCTAACCCTTTCCCTCAACCCCAACTTCGCCACGCCTCCTCTCTCCCACCACCCATCTGAACCCTAGCCCCTGCCATAAAACCATGTTCCCCCGAGCCTCCTCTCTCCCACCACCAATATGAATCCTAGTTCTCGCTGTCAACCCACGCTCCTCGAGGCAACCTCTTCTCCTTTACGCAACTCCGACATATATAAATAGTGATGCGGCGGAGAGTAATGGATATGGAGACAAATGGAGATTAATGTAGAGAAGAAGGGAAGATGGGCGGGTGGAAGAAGAGGAGAGGGGTAGGGTTTTTGGGGGAAGAAGAAGAAATGGCCAAAGTTATCATTTCATATTTTTATTTTAAATTTTTTACTCAAGGTATTATGGTCTTTCCCCAATTTTAGGCCAATTTAGCTGTTGAAATTTTGGTCAACGAATTCAGGGGTTGTTTTTGCACTTTCAAATTTTACGAGGTCATTTCTGCACATTTGTCCAAAATATTGGGTTAAAATGCACTTTTCTCTTTATTGTTTTAAAAATATTTTTAAGTTATTGACCAATATTTTATTAATTTTTATTTTTACGACATAATTGTAGAAGAGTTTGGGCCTACATTTATAAAGAGTACAAAGAATTTCCACCAATGGGTGCACAACGAAGTCGGCCAACTAAGGGAGCGCATATGGAAGTTAGAGAAGAAGAAACGGGGTTACGAGAGAGCCTTGAAAGAGTCAAAGATACCTATATGAAATGATGCTCTTTAGTATGACTTTGTTAGGCCTTAACTAGGACAGGTTAATACCCGAATGTTCTTTTAGTTTTCTCCTTACTAGACTAATGAAATGATAATGAGTCTAATGTTGGACTTATTAAATTCATGCAAAATTAATCAATGTGATTGTTATGCATTGCTTCTTTTTCATATCTTTAGTTACTCGTAGTTTGTTTAGCGATTCATGTTAGACCAAAAGGTTTTACAACATATTCTGACACATTTAGGAAGAAATAAAGAAATCAACCACTGATAACCAAGTGTCCCGAGTTAGTTCAGAGCTTGGAACATCCTCGCATGAAATGGTTAACGAAACAAAACACAAGAATCAAGCTCCACCAATCATATCAGAGATTTCTTCTTGTTCTTAATTACCTTCTTCTTTACTTTCTTTCTTTTTTCGGTTATCTTCTCTTGGACATAAATCCATATCACCTTATCATGGTCCGACCTGTCAAAAGTTGCACGAAAGCTCTCCTCGTCTCCTTCAACCATTATATCATTGTCATTAGAACCGATGAAAGCTTTTGGCTCGAAACCAATGAAATTTTCAAAATCATTTTCACCAAAAAAAACCATCCTACCCTCAACAAAAATATCCCACTTCGGGTAAACTGAGTCCTTCACATAGAAAACTTAATGAGCTTGAGCCATGAATATGAATATGTCATCTCTCCAACCCAACTGGGTCTAAGAATTCTAAGTCAGTTTTTTAATCACTGTTAACACCTAATTATACACACTTAAATACGAGAATGTACATTGTCACAAAATCATGCTCCCATCCTTCAACTATGGTTCCAAAATAACATGTATGCGTATAAATTGGATTGTTGTTGCCTGAACTAGCAACATGCCCTGTCTCTAAAACAAGAGAACTCCATTTTTTTGGTAAACACCCCTATCATCAACTGCTTTTATGAAAATGTAAAACCATTGATATCATAACCTCCATATGAAAAGACCTTACCAAGAGTTATATATACTAGCTACTTAACCATTTAAAGGTGTCCATCTCAGGCCACGTGATCTCGAAGCAACGATGCAATGTTCTAGTGTGCCATTGGAGAAAAAGAACTTCATTTAATGAAGGATGGGCCTCGCGTATCTCATTAATGTGAACCATAATATATGGAACAAAGTTATCATGGTTTCAAAGTACGTATAAATAAGGAGCACGTAAATCCTCTGTACTAGGGCTGAGCAGCTTACCATATCGAACCCTTTGTTTATCCAATCGGCTCTCATGTTCAGAACTTGGAAGCCTAACCAAGTTAACCTCCTTCAGATCTATATTACCCCCTCTGCTATATACCATTACATAGTGCTTGCATTAGGCCAATATATGTTCTTCAAAAAATGTTTCAAAATTTTCATATACCGGTCAAAGGGATACATCCATCTCAAAAATATGGGACCACATAGTTTGATCTTACTGAAAAAATGAATAATAAAATAGACTATAATGTTAAATAATGATGGGAAAAATTACATCTCCATTTGGCATAGAACATAAACAATCATCGCTTGCAACTTGTCAAGCTTTGCAATGGTAGTCCTTTTGGAACAAATAGACTTGAAGAACAAACAAAGCATTGTAATGCACATTCTCCCAGGGGAAGGAAAAGATGACCTTATCTCAATGGAATTCAATTCCAGTATCAAATTGTGACAGCCATGTGATTTAAAACCTAACAACTTCAACTACTTCACCGATAAACATTGGCTCAAGTTAGAGGAATATGCCTCGGGCACCTTCAAACTGCTGAGAGTCTTGCAAATCAATTTCATCTCCTCATTAGTCATGGAGAAACATGATGGGGAAGTTAATACTTATTACCATCTATAACAAGACCCAAACTCTCTTTGATACCCATAGTGACCATGTCAAGCCGGGCTTTCAACTCATCTTTAGTTTTCCTAGAGGTATTTAACATTGTACAAACCAATGAATCATATACATTTTTCTCGATGTGCATTATATCAAGACAGTGTCTAACATCCAAATCCTTCTAATAATTGAGTTTGAATAATATAGAGCATTTCTTCCAACTTCATTCTACTGACGATTTCTGCTTCCCCTTCCTAAAGTCATTTGGTAATTCTTTAAGTCTGTCAAAACGTGATCAACCGTTAGTGGTAATACATGTGGCCATAATTTGATCTCCGGATTGAAAAATTTCTTTGCATAACGCCACGGGTTCCCATGGGAAGAAACCGTCTGTGCCCCTCGTAAAAAAATTTACATCCTTTTTTAAGTTAGAAAAATGAGGTTTCCCTTTCATACATAGGATACGCGTAGTGCCACTTCATGGAATGTCCAAAAAAATTTGAGATGGAAAATAATTTATAGTACAGAACTACATGGCCTTTAACGTGAAATACCCTTCCAAAAGACCATTATTAGTCCAAACCCAATCATTGAACAATGTCACCAAATCATCGGTAAGGGTAGCAAGATAAACATCTATATCAGTACCAGGTTGCCGAGGACCCAAAATCATTATCGATAACAAAGTATACTTCTATTTCATTGTCAACCAAGATGAGAGATTGTAGATTAAAAATATTACAGGCAAAATGAACTATGAGCGCTGCTCATATTACCTAATGGATACATTCTATCGGTTCAAAGGCTAAACCTCAAATTACGTGGCTCTAATCCAAAATCAGGGTAAAGGGCATAAAGCTTCTTCCACTGCTCACTGTCTGACGTATAACTGATAACATCTTCCCCAGGTCTAACTCACTTTATGTGACAGCGCATTAACTTACCATCATCTTTACAAGAAAATAACTTCTTCAATCGTGGAATAACAGGAAGATACCATAAAACTTTAGCAGGGGTGTTCATCTTCAAGATGAAACCAACTTCCGCACCCAGCGCAATCTCTCCCCGCTTCAACTTGTATCGAGACCGACCATATACACGCCAATTTTCTCTATCTGCATCCTCCTTCCCTCAATCGTTCGGACAAGCATTGATTATTTACCAATTCCAATCATATTGGAATAAGAATCCTTTATGCGGTATATAATATGTCGGGCATAAGATTACCGTCCAGAAGAAATTCCTTTAGAAATTCAAGTTTCTCAGTCCCTTTGAAAGTACACTTGCACTTTTCCTTCAAATTTTATCCTCAACATAGTGATCAAAATTAGACCCATCATATAATGTAGTCTTCTTGTCATTGATCAACGCATCTAGGGCCTCAGGTTTACCATGAAATTCTGTATCTACATCTCATCAAATCCATCGCCTCCATCTAAATAAACCCCTTAATTAGTTTTAACATCATCATCAATATCCGTGTGAATCTCCCCATGCCTATCCAGTGTTTATAACTAGTTTGAAAACCTTGCATTATATTATGCTCACATAACTTCTTCCTCCCCACATATGGATCATTCTTACAATCCTGACATGGGAAACATGTACAAACCGTTCTGTTTCTCGAGGCATATTAAAAAGATAACAAAACAAATGATCCTACCAAGGGAAAATAATGCTGTGAATTCCTAAGATCTCCACCGATGATTTCAATTCTATCCATGAAAAGACCCTACGATGTACGTACATACAAGGGAGTGTGGTCAAAAACCAATATCGCACATAACATAAACCCTAATCCCACCCATTTCTCCTCAAAAAAAAATTCCACACATAAACACTAATTCAACCCATTTCTTATATAATTTAATCGAATGAATTCTAACAAGTGATTAACTTAAACACACCTTAATGAATTAGTTTATAAGAAAACCCAAGGAGTGGGTTATGCCACTTCACAAATTCTTCTCGAAATTGTGAGACTTCAACCCACTTAAGTTAAACATCTCATTTTAATTAGTTTCAATTGTAAAACTTGTCTACTAATGAATCACAAAGAACTGGACATGGTTCCTAGGTCAGAACTACAATTAGAGAATGCTACAAATTTGTAACAATAATCTGCCTTACAAGTGCCCTTAACCACAATGGTTTCTCATTCAGAACCAAATTTGTATCCCAGTTCCGTGTCTAGAACCTACCATAGTGGAAGTAAGTTTTGCACAACCGTCTTTAAGTGTACTCAATCAAAGAGGGTTATTCAATAAACCGCATTTGATTCGTAAGATTGGAAGGCGGTTAGTTTATAACCACCTTCCAACAAACTTGAGCAGCCTTTGATTTTTTTAAGACGTCCAGAATCACCTAGTTCTGAGCTTGAAACCCTGTCCAGAAGGCAGTTCCTGGGAAATTTAGGGGAACCACCTTTCAACTATGCCTTTATAAGCCATTATCCACTTGTGGATGAGGCATCTAGCAAAGAAGGTTGCGGTGCAAGATTACTAGTGGATGAAGGTTTAGAGTGTCAAGTGCTTTAAAAATTTATAAGTAATGGTCCATTAAGTGCGTGAAGATTACGGTGTGTGAGATGAGCAGTTGATAAAGTATTTTAGGAGAGTTCGGCAAGTTATGGGTCAACTTGAATTCTTTGACAATCAACATGTACCAAGGACCAAAACTACCAAGTCAGACACCCTGAGCAAGCTAACAACGTCTGGTTTAACTACATTTCTAGATAGAACAATGTGAATATAGAAGTTCTAATTGTCAAAAGTGTGACCACAACAACTGTTTCAACTTTTGAAACAGCAGAAAAAAACTGAATGACACCATTGAGGGACTACTTTGATGCAAGAAAATTGCCAGCAGATAAAATACAGGCCAAAGGCTGGAATTAAGATCGCAAACCTACATTTGAAAAGGGAAATCTTATAGGAAAAAGGTTTCCTTTCTCCATGGATAAAGAGTGTTGGACTAACCCAAGAAACAAAATCGTGAAAGATGTTCATGAGGGAATATGTGGGACACATGAAGGATCACGAATAACCGCGAAAAAGATAATTCAATCAAGGATTAGCCAACAATGTTTAAGGATGTTTACACCGTCATGATAAAGTGAAAAATAAATCAAATAATGCGTCAATGTCGCATAAACCACTGTCTACTCTAAAAGGGATATATGGAGCCTAGCCATTTGATAAATAGGGAACCGATTTGGTTGGATGTTTCCCCAGGGGATCTGGTAATGCAAAGTTTCTAATCGTAGCGATTGACTATTTCACAAAATGGGTAGAAGAGAAGCCATTGGGAAGTTTCACGGAAGAACTAGCAAGAATTTTTGAAGGGAAAAACATAGTTTGTCGGTTTGGTGTACCTTAAAATATCGTGAAAGATACTGGTTGGCATATCACAAGTGGAACCTTCACCGAGTGGTGCTCGAAATTAGGGATCAAGCAAAAGTTCACGTCTATAGCACATCCTCAAGCTAATGGCCAAGTAGAGGTAACTACCAGAATGTTAGTCCAAGGAATTCAAAAATGATTGGAAGGAAAGCAAGCGAGGTGGGTAGATAAGATACCCACCATATTATGGTCTTATAGAACGATAGTAAGAGAACCCACTGGAGAAACAACTTAAAACCTAGTTTATGGTTATGAAGCGGTAATACAAGTTGAAATTGGGAACTCAAGCCTTAGAGTGGAAAAATAAAATGAAAGAAATAATCCCAAAATGATGTGATTGGATCCGAATGAAGTTGACGAGAAAAGGCAAGATGAAACGATCACAAAGATAAAGTACAAGGAGAAGGTGACCCAAGTATAAAATGAGAAGGTCATCAAGATAAAATTTTGAATTGGAGATCTTGTGCTAGGAAAGAATGAAGTAAGCTTGGAAGAGGAAAATGTAAAACAACGAAAAAAGTAGGAAGCCTCGTACAAAGTTACGAAAGCGCAGCGATCTAACTTCCTTAAACTGGAAAGGTTGGATGGCAGCAGCGTCCCAAACGCTTGGCTTGTAATCAAGCAAAGGAAGTTCTATGTTTTTCCATCCTTAGTAGGTATTAGTAACAACTTAATTGTAAAGGATTCTTGAAAGGATCATTTGTGGCTTTTTGATTATTAGCGTTATAGTTTCTTTTCAAGCACGATATCATCGCACTCGTATATATTTAATATTAGAAAAAATATATTTTGAGGCAATCACCCATTCAGTTAAATTTTATGCAAACCCCATTAACTTTGAGAAAAAATAGGAAACCATAAACCATTCAAACAACCCCTCTATATTCAGTCGTTTAGAAATACACAAAGAAAATCAAATCTCACATCTTTAAATCGTGAACAAGTAAGTTTGTACAATCTCAACACGGCAAGTTATAGATGTTATCAAAATACAAATACTAAATTAGAAAATCAACAAAAGCACAGAATAGATCTTGTGGCTTCGCACAACATACCTTTACAACCATAATCTCACACGTGCCTGCGAAAATAGAAACAAATCAAGTGATGGAACTTATGGGTTCGCATGAATAAGGTTGTACTAACCTAGAACTCACAAGCATTAGATTTTTCAGAAGCCTAAAACATAGTAGAGATGCAGATGAAGTCATGCAGTATATATTGCATCAAAGAAAAAATGTCATCTATCCCTTGGTTTGCAAGATAGCCCAGCAGAAGAAGAACTACCACAGCGGTGGGATTGATCATCCTTATATTCTTCCTCTGATAAAATATGCTCATAGCGCCATTTAATATGCAAGTATGCAAGAAGGAAGGTTCGACCACTTTTCTATATATGATCAAGATACTTCGCATCTTAAACTTTAAAGTAAGATACAGTTCAAACTCAGCATGATCAAGTTGAATTCCCCTGACTTGCACGGTGTCTTGGTAACCTTTATTCAATTTCTCCATGTTACATATCTTATCTTGTAGTTGACAAATACATGACATAAAAGATTCGGATAGGTGAATCCTCTGCCCATTAATATTTATAGTTAGATCATCATGGTTATAAAAACTATAAGACTCTGCTGAAAGAGCCTTGAGTTTTTCTTTATACTAAAGTCAAGCTTATTCAAGGTGATGCACGCACGAGTAAGGCGATCGCACTCTGCAGGAAGATGATCATTCTCACTATACAGGTGGGTATTCACGGTGAACTATTTATCAAACTTGCTCTGTCACCTTGAGGAACAAGTGGAAAGGTGATCACATTCATCCTTCTTCTTCTTCAGATGATTCAATAATTCGTCAATTTGAGAGAACTTCTTATCAATGATTACGGTCTTCTTCTCCTCATTCACATTAACCTCTGGGTTAGGAGATGGCTTATGATTAATAGAAGTAAATGATAGGCTGTCAAGATAATCCACTTTGCACTCTTGTAGCTTAGAAACAAAAGGCAGGGAAGGAACACCAGTAAGATGTGATTACAAGGCATAAGGATGTCCACCATCTGAAATTTTATTGATAAATTAGTATTAAGCATAGCCTTCTACTTCTCCAATATCTCATCACACTTAACAAGTTAGGGTAATCTCTTCATTTTCTGGGCAGGGTTCATCTTTCAAAGCTCAATCAATGTGTCACACCAACAACCATTGCGAGAGAAACTGGAAATATTTTAAAAACAAGGTTGGAGAAAAAGTTTTCCTTAAAAAGCCAATCAGTGAGAACTTGGGGATAATAAGGTGAAACATGACCTTTAGTCCACATCTCCTCCAACTTAGCTCAGAGCTTACTAGCCTCTTAATCAGCAACATGCGCACGCATTTTAGAAGCTTCAAGCAAGATCTTCATAGCCTCATACTGCATCTCATTAGCCTTATACAGTTGTAAAAGCGAATCATCCTGCTTGGAGATCTGGAAACCGCTCACCAACGAGCTTGAGACCCTCACTGATATCATGAGATTCGCTAGAGGAAATATACAAACGAATATAACGACCAGATATCGTAGTAAAAACATACCGATATAAGATAAAATTACTTTAAAACTAAAGTGAACATACCACAACCATCAAATCATGTAGAGGGAGTTCTCAGCAAAGACTTAAAATGGGAATGACTAATACAATTTTTTTCTAAGAAGGCTCCAAGGAAGCCAACAGACCACTACTCTGTTTCTTTCTCTTTTTTTGTTTCTGAGAGTGAGCGGCAGCATCCACTATGGTCACCTCCTCCCCTTATGGCCCCTTCCCTTCAATATGCGCTAGCTAGGAGTTCGCCACATCGTGGTTCTCCTGAGACACACCATTAGCACCAGCTGCATGCGGTAGGACGGGTGTGTTTTCCATCTCCTTGGGCTCCTCTATAGGTATAAATGACCTGTCAATCTTTTTCCTCACTAGATCCATACCTAGCATTCAACATGAAACTTAAGTCAAGCGAACACACAAATACACTTAAGCCATCAAATATAAAAATAAAAAGAAACAGGGAAACATCAAAATCAGCAGGGCAACCATAAATTAAAACATCAAAATAAAAATAAAAATAATACATGCGAAATAGGGAAACCATAAATTAAAAAGAAACAAACACCTTCGTTCTCATAATCAGCAGGGCACCGATCTATCAAGTTTTTGCCAAGTTTTAAAACAACCTCAGACTCAGCACTAAGATGAACTTACGGCTTGGTAAGTTTAGATTTAGGAACATTATAATTCCAAGCAGGAAAAACCTGTTCCCACTCAAAATAAAGTTTAACATAAATTTATTTTGTGCCACATACCGCATTTACTAACAAACCCATTGACGATTGCAAAACTTGGAATGATGGGATAAAAAGTAAATTCATCAAATTACTTTTTCACCTTACAAAGCCAGTACAAGCTACGGTACAAGTCAACCGAAAAAGAGACATTGGCTTGGGTACACACATAGTGGAAATCCATAATAATTGCCATACCCTTACGATGCAACTGAGACAATGCTATTTGATAAGATAGAAGAAAATCTATAATATGTTGGGGAAGGGGTAAGACAAGACCAAACTTGAGAAAATGTAAATAACAAGATATATAACCAATAAGAGGAGTACGAAAACTCTCAGAAATAAGAGGAGCTTTTCGCTCAAGCAAAGACATGAAAGAAAAATAAATTGGTAAACTTTCCAAACAATTGTCAGACAAAATGCTATTAATAGTGGAAAAACCAGCGAGATGATTGGATCTTCCCCAGAGTTAACATCATCAACCAACCATACTCTATACGAGAATCAATGGGATCAGGGGTAGATATACAGGCAGTAATGAGTCCCAAAATATGAGATGAAAACCCTAGAGTCACATAACACAAACAACGTATTCTGGAAAAAAGGTAACACGCCGGAGAGGACAACCGGGTAATTTTCGAAGAAACATAAAGAAGAAAATTGGTAGAACGGAGACATTGCTCAAATTAAGTAGTGAGAAAACTGTTTAAAAAAGAAAAAGAAAAAAGACAGAGAGACTTACGACTTGAAGGTTAAAAGAAAAATGATGCACAAGAAGAATAAGAAGAAAGAGGGGATATGGTAGGCTGAGGGGTTTGAAGAAGCAATAAAGTACAATATTAAAATCAAGACACTGAAATGTCTTTATTGAAAAGTGAATTCAGTAAAAAAAATCATGATGAAATTTTGACATAAAAAGTAACTTACCTCTTACGGAGTATGAGACGGCGAAGGTATATGAATAGGTGATAGACTGATATGTAAGAGAGAGAAGAGTGACAAAGTTAGGGAAGTTCATCCAAGGCCTTTATAAGGTCCGCAAAGATAATGGCATGTGAGATAATTACGAAAAGCATTGAGAGTAATAAGGAGAGAATCTCGGTTAATAATACAAGATCACAACTAGCAAGCCTATCAACAACTATAAATTTTAAATATGAATTAAAAAACCAAAAATTCCACAAAAATCACAAATGTATCCAAGAATCATGCAACACTTTGCAAAGATAATATAAATTGTTGTGGAGACGAACACATTGTTACAAATTAGGAGAGAAATAGAATGACAGTTCACACACATCTAACAGACACATTTATCAGCCTTTAGGCCCAGCCCCAGACTCAGCCACGAACCAGACAACGCGGATCGATGCCTAGAAATTGGTAAAATACTCGCAAGTGATCTCAAAATTCTAGCAACCATGATACAATCCAATATCTAAAACTCTAGCAAGGTGGAGCCATGATCACGATCTACTACTCAGGTAAGACACACTAACTAAGAAATACTAGTTCTTTAGAGAAAAGAACTAACTTGATCATCAGAGTACTTTCCCCGGCATGACTTCTGGGGATTTTCTGGCAGGCCCCCGCTCGTACAATGGTGAATATTAGCCACCTGGCCTAATAGGGATTACTACATCACATACCTTTGAGATGAAAAGGTGGCAGACTATTGGAATTCTAGGGAAAGTTAAGTGTTTTAACTATTTTCAGAGGTGAGCTCCAAATATATAGTTGTTTTCAACCCATGTGATTTCCACCTTGACATGTGCAACATTTGCACACTTATTAGCTTAGCCTACATATGATTGAACTACGACTGACTGCTTACCATAATGTGGGTCTAAAAATTTCAGCCCGCTAACATAACAAATGAGCCCGCGTTTGACCTTAATGAATAAAATTCCCTATCAAATACTAAACTAACTACAATTTAAGTGGAATAAGTGTTCATGAACATTATTAGTGTCCAGTTCGATCAAAATTTGATGTGTACCTTTTTGAATGTTTTAACCAATGCATTTGGCACACTTATTATCAGGTTTTCTTTGGTTGATTGCTATTTTTAGTTAGTTTTACATGAAAAGTGTGTAGACGACTATTATTGGTTTTCTTATCTAAATCCCGAGTTTTGTAGACTTAATTGAAGCTAATGGACACTTTTTATTCATGGGCACCTCGAACTTCCCTTGTGATCTCATTAATAGGTTTCTCGTGAGTACTTTTTCATCATGTTTTTGTAGAAGTCCATCTGCGAAGGTGATAGAAGATATTTGAAGGCCATTTCTAAGGACGGTAGAAGATATCGAAGGCTATTTGTGAGGATGGTAGTAGATTGAAGGACATGGACTCCAAAGCATGGTTGTATGGAATTGAGCCCAAGAAAGGTGGATCCAAAGTTCAAGAAGGACAAGAAAGAAGCAGAAAAATTATTGTCCTAGAGTTGCAAGGATTTCTTTGAATGATCTAAGTGGAATTATCCCTTGAGAATATGCCTCCTTAGATTTGTCTTCTCTAGCACTATAAAATTTACTACACGTACTCTCAAATTGGATCATCGGTTCTTCCGTAATTGATCAAACAAGTCAGCCGGCAGAACCAGCCAAAGCCAGCACGAGGCCAGCCCAACCGGCACGAAGGAAGCCTTGCACGGCCTGTGCCAGTGGTCAACATGGACTGTGCCAAAGCAACACGGGCTATGCCAGAGCACTCTAGCACGGATTGTGCCAACCCCTGCTGCTTGTTCCCCATGTCTTTGTTCCACTCCAAGATTTAGCTAAGTATTGGCGCTGACTGTTCCATTTCATATGGTGTGCGTTTTTTCAAGTCAATTATGCAAATACTATCCCACTAGGTGTAAATATTTACATGGTTAGTGCCATGTTACTGAGAAAAATGAGGTTCCAACCGATGGGCCTCGCCAAACGACAGGCAATGTTTACTTAGAAAATCAAAACAAAGTTTTAGCCGATAGTCTGTGCCAGCTAACCGGACCACGCGAGCATGAGATTGATGGCCAGTTCCTGACCGAGCCATCCGTTCCACACCAAGCGGCATGCTCCAATATGAAGGATCCTCGACTGGCACGGATCGTGCCAGACGCTACTACATATGTCGTTCGCGGCTGCTAGGGTTATTGGCTTATTTTTATACCAATTCAAGGCCCAATTCCCTACTACCATATATGAACCCTCGTCTACTAGGTTTTAATTTTATGCCCACTTTTCATTTTTCATCACATACTTGGTAGTTTTTACAATTGCTAACACAAAAACGAGCAATCAACAAAACACAAGAAGGATTATCCTTGGTAGTTTTTACATTGCCTAACACATGCATAATGATGCACATAAATCCCCCCACCCTTAAACATTTACTCTTCCTCAAGTAAACAAAAATGTGAAATGATCTAAGCGAAATGTAGCATGCAAAGAGAAGTTAGCCAATGCATCCAACTTATTCCTAAGCTACCCTAGTTCCCCAAAAGAAGTAAGAATCCCACAACTCTGACACTCCCCAAAGATACTAAAGTAGCTTAACCAACTGAAATATGATGAAGAAAAAGGTAAGCACAAATGATAAGTGTTGAACTACCGAATAGTTTGCCAAAATCAATCCAAGAGTTGTTTCCAATAATAACCACCAAGGATAATCCAAAAGATCCTTTACTTAGTTGTAACTAAGGGCAACTCGATATTGCCAGCTTAACTACGACAAGGATAATGCCGAAGGATCCTAAACTTTGTTTCCATTTTCTCTTATTTTTCCTAGGAGCTGTTTTGGGTATTCATCCAAGCATTCACACATTTTGAGCTCACCATCTCCCTATTTTCCACACGGCCTCTCATTTTTCCCTAAAATTTTTAACCTAGCCGGGCCTAGCCTCTCATTTTTACCTAGGACTTTTGACCTATCCGACTTTCTTCCCATTTTTGCCTAAGTTGCTCTTTCGGGTTTCCAACTTAGCTGGGTATATATTTTTCCAAAAAAAATTTCAAAATTTTCTTTATTTTCATTCAAAATGCTCTTTAAAGGAGCTATTAGCTATATAAAAAAAACTAAAAATCATAAGTTTTGTGTAATCCCCTCCCCCACACTTAAAGCATGCATTGTTCTCAATGCTCTTACACAATCAATGAACATGTGTCAAGAAAAGGATATAGGAGAGCATTTACAATGAAAAAAAAATGAACACTAAAATCTACCCTTGGTGGCACAATCATGG
Organism: Rubia occidens; assembly: GCA_032360425.1. Lineage (NCBI taxonomy): Eukaryota > Viridiplantae > Streptophyta > Magnoliopsida > Gentianales > Rubiaceae > Rubia > Rubia occidens. The sequence goes on from JAUOBV010054973.1 coordinate 13,821, forward strand.
ATTTTAATGAAC
>JAUOBV010055185.1:0-13825 GCA_032360425.1 Rubia occidens
AGAAGAAAAACCAGGGTTTTATATTCAGGATCGGGAGAGCAGGGTTGCTGGAAAAGGGAGAAGTTAAAAGAGTATTTATAGTACAAAATGTCCAAAAAGTAGATCTGGCAGTGGACCGTCGCGACTCGCAACACATGTGTCACGACTCCCAATGGGCAGAGTAGGCTGCCCTCAAATGTTTTCTTCTTTTTAGTCTAGGTGTAGTTGTCTCCTCCTCCCTTCTTCTGGTCTTCAAGGTCTTCATTGTCTTCAAAATAGAGTCTTCATGGTCTTCAAATCTTCCAACGATTACCTCGTCTCACAAAATCCGTATTAAAAGTGATAAGAGTGTTAAAGTCGCTCTTAACTCTAGTAATATAATTTCAAGGTAAAATGGAGCATCCAAAGTACGAAAGCATACCAAAATGAGTATAAAGTTTCACAAAATCATCGTATAAAATGGACGTATCAAACCTCCCCACACTTGAACCTTACTCGTCCTCGAGTAAGAAAATATTCAAGACACAAAGAAGTTCAAAGACCCCCATCCTAATTCTAATATTTTCCCCAAATGAAAACCTCACAAAACTCGCAATCTCACAATTCCCAAAAGTTTCTATGATACACTACCGTTACTCCTAAATCTACCCAAATATACTAACTATCACTTCCTTAATTTCCATATATGCATTTCCAAACTTTCTAATCCCAAAATCCAATGGTACAAAGTGAAGTTAAAACTATATCAAATGTCAAGTACGAACTTCACTTTGTGCCAATATATCAACCCAAAGACGAAGCATAAGAATTAAGAATTTCATACCTTGCTTAATCCCCCCCCCCCGCTAAATTACCCAATCCGAAGAAGTGTCATGATGTTAGGCTACTCGATCATCCATATATCACCCGCAACCATATGACTCCAACTCCAGAAAATTAGTAGATCTTTAACCATTTTTTTTACTTTCTCTCTCTCTCTTTCTCTCTCATTTACCTAGGTGCCCTTTCGGGTTTTCATCCTAGCCACACTTCATCTTTCTTTTGGCTAATATCTCACCTACATTTAGCCTCTCATTTTTGCCTAGGCCGCCCTTTCGGGTTTTCGGCCTCTCCGGGCCCTTAATGTTACCTAAATATCTCTCTTGGGTTTTCAACTTAGCGGGTTTTCTTTTTTATTTTTGTTCTTTTTCATTTATATTTTTTTTATTGTTTCCTTGTTTTCCAATCATAAACTTCCCAAAAAGCTTCCACATGTTAAAACTATAAACACTTATAATAAAGTTTGACCTTTACCAATCAATGGTCAACCCTTACTTCCCTTTCCATATGTAAGCACTTATGACTGAGGTTTTACCTTAACTAATCAACTGTTAACCCTTACTTCCCTTTCCATATGTAAGCACTCATGACTGAGTTTTACCTTAACTAATCTACAGTTAACCATTACTTCACTTTCCATATATAAACACTTATAACTAAGGTTTGAGCTTAACTAATCAACGGTCAACCCTTACTTGACTTTCCATACATAAACGCCAATCCTTAAATAACTTTCCATGTATAAACTTTTATAGAAAATGTTTGACTTAAATTAACAACGATCAACCATTACTTGACTTTCTGTATATAAACACTACTGAGAGGGTTTGATTTCAACTAATCGACAGTCAACCATTGAGATTTTGTTTGAGGATAAATTCAATTTTTTCTTACAATTCACTTCTTCTTGGTGAATATTATTACCATTATCTTCCTTTTCTATAGTAATTATATATCGTAATTATATGCCTAATTATATATCGTAATTTTTTTGTAAAATTTATTCATGTTCACCTACTACAATAGACACAATCTTATACCTTATTATTTTAGTTAATCTAATATAAATCACAAATATAACATTATCAGTATTCTTATTATTATATAAAAATTATCTTGAAAATTATAAAAAAATAGTAGCTATATAAAAATATTATGACATCAAATCTTTTGTAATTTTATTATAAAAATGATAATATCTATTTAATTCAAATCCAAAAAATTAATATTAAAATAGGTCAATATTAAATTAGTCCGATATACAAGTTACTGCATGAAAATTTTTCCTCATCATTTCTTTTCAGAAAAAACAATCCTCCATTCTTCACATTAGTTTCTTTATTTATATTCATAAACTACCTAAGAAATCAGCCCAAAAAACCTAAACCCTAAGCCTAGATACGACGAACCTAAACCCTAGTATATAAGCATAAGAAACCATCTCATTCTCCTTGAACATAACACGAACATCTCTATCAATTAAATCCCTGACGCTGCTCCGCCAAATGCTCTGCCCGTGTCCGCCGCTGCTCTTCCCACGCCCGTCGCTGCTCCACCTACATCCGTCGAGGCTCCGCTCACTCTCGCCTCTCCGCCCATGTCTGTTGCGACTTAGCCCGCTCTTGCCTCTCTAAGTGTGTCTCAAGTTTTCCATCGCTCCATCACCAGCATCACCTCCGCGCCACTATCCTCTTCGATGGGGCTCTAAAATTGGCCCTTTACTGCATATCGAGAAACCAGCTTCTTTGTTGTGCTTCTTATCCTACCGTGTCTCAAATTTGTGGTAGCATCGCCGGAATTCTCAGGTGCATCATTACCCTCTCTGGCGCACCACCATCCTTCTCGTTGGCACTCCATGACCAGCGTTTCGCCGTGTATCACGCCACCAGCCTCTTTGCTGCGCTCCAAATCCGGTCGTATCTTAGATTCGTGGAAGCTTCGTCGGCGTTCCACCATTGCTGGAGCTCATGTGACGCCACCCAAATTTCTGCTCCCTCTGATATGATTTTTCGGTGCTCCACCCTTGGTTCTGGTTTGCTTCAGTTGTACAATGGATTTTTTAGAATGTTAGGCACTCTAGAGGTTGATTTATAAATATGATTTGGAAAGTGTTAGATATGAATTTTATTCACATGTGAATTTGAATTTGAAAATCTTAGATATGAATATAATTTTATATTATTGTGTAATTTGGTTGTTGAATCTGGTTAATGAAATATGGGCAGGTTGCCGAAAAATTAAATTGTAATAAGAACTATCGACAGTAGAACGAACACCAGTTTCTTTTGGTATTTTTTTAATTCAAAAAATAATGCGCGCGATGTTGACCTGCTGTCGGTAGTGATTTCAGTATGACCGATAGGGGTGCAACGTTGCAGGCGCTATTGGTCATAAACTTTTTACTTCAATTTTTTCTAGTGACGTTTCACGCATTGTCTTAGTGGTTTTGGTAATGACCGACAGGGGTGCAACGTTTCGCCCGCGCTGTCGATCATAAACTTTTTACCTATGTATTTTTTTTGTAAAAACTAAGGTAAAAGATACTTTAAAACTTGGTTTTGAACCGATGTAAAAAGTGTACCTTTTACTACGCCATTATTTACCTGGTCCTTTTATGGCTGAAAACCTAGGTAAAAATTCCTGCAAAACCGAGGTAAAATGTGCAGTTTCTTGTAGTGAAGGGAGCAAAACAATAAGCTACTAATAACCTTCTTCGCGAGGCGCGAGATCTCCCCCCCAAAGAAGATGCATTGCTATGTGTGAGATTTTTCACCCCTCGCAAAACTGGTCCTGCGGCTTTTCACTTTCATTTTTTTATTTCTCTTTTGTCTTATACTATAAATAGCACCTCATCCACTCATTTTGGAGGCCTTATCTTCAAACAAGACTTGTTTGAACCTTATTTTTCTCTTTAGTCTTCATGTTTTCTTCCATTTTCATTTAATGAATTTTTTTATGGTTGTATTATGATTTTGGTAGGCTAAACTCTTCTTAGGAGTAGTTGATTAAATCTTCCAAACCCATGTTATAAGAACCTCTTAAAATCCACTTAAATCTTTTGATTATCATGTGTTTCCTTTGCATTGAATGTTGATGTTAGTTTCATGAATTGGTTAGAAATATGTGGATATGGATTGTTTGTATGATGCCATGTTAGGAGTTAAGATGAAACTAACTATTTCATCCCATTTGATCTGTGGACCAAAAACATGAAATTAGTATTTCTTATTATGTTTGTGATGTTATGAATTGCTAGATGAATGTGAGAATATTGAACTCTTTTACATGTTTATCTTGAAGTAGCAAATAAAGGAGAACTCTTAAATGTTGAACTTTCTTGATAATTATTAAGAATTATGAGAATTTATTAGATGTTTAAGACATCATCAAGCTTGTTGACTCATTGTTTGTGTGGTTGCAAATCGTATGCTCAAGAGCGATGACCATAGTCTATAAACTACAACTCCCTACATCTCACAATAAACTTCCTAATTGATTGCAACCAATCTTTTATGCATGCAGATGTGGCAACATCTTTCACTGTCAAAAATAACTTTTATAAGTTTTTGTATGAGTGACGTGATGAATATTGTCAAAAGGTAGTAATAGTATATTTGGGGGTTTAATGAGGGTAAATTTGGTAGAATGAATGATTACATATGGAAAATTTAAAAATGAGAAATTATTTGTGGGATGGACTAAAAAAGAAGGTAGGAAGTTTATTGTGGGATAGAGAGGAGTATAACATTTAATAGTATTAATAAAAATTAGTAATTGTTGACATAGCCTCAACAAAAATAATAATATCAAGGAAGCTATTACATAAACATAAACATCAACATGATTCGTCAAAATATGAACAATAGAAATAAATATGAACAATAGAAAGAAGAAAACTCAGCAACTATTGAAATAACCTCATCAAAGAAAAAAAAACTGTTATGTGAAGTTGAACATACCATAATTGGGAAAAACATCAAAAATATAAATAAATAAATATGAAATAGTAAGACTCAAACAACTATTGATATAACCTCATAAAAAACTAAAGGAACGTAAAGGCACTTGTTATACATCTGGGAAAAACATCCACAATTATTAATAAATGGATGTGAAAATATATTTAAAGTGGTATAAAACTGCCAAAATTGTCACCAGTAGAAAGAAGCTCATTAAAGGTGGCGATAGAAAATGGTTAAAAAAAATGCGAAACCGCCTTATTTTAGGTGGTTCGAACTCAGAACGAATGATCTGCCTAGGAAAAATCATTTGAAAGGCGGTTATTTTTCAATGTGTCTAACCGCCTTTTGATTTAGTATTGTTCCGAGTTTGGAATAGGGGACGAATAGCCTTCCAAGTTCATAACTGATTGTCTGGGACAATTGTGGTAAGACGATAGCTGTTTTGAGTTCGTAAAGACCAAAGGGGATAAAGTTTCGAACTCGGGACCTTTATTTCCGATCTAATAATTTTTACGTGTGGGTACTTAACCCGGAACTAGAGGGGTTAATTAATATCAATAACCATTGGGACCCATTAAATACAAGCTAATGGGATGTGAAATTCCCATATTTTTTAGTTTGGGACTATGATCAAATGAGTTTTATAGCATTGGGTTACAATGAGAAATGAGATTGGGATCCCAATCTTCCCATATACCCATTTAAAATTGGGTAATTATGGGTACCCAATTAATTCCCGTCTTTTGATGAATATATTATTTAGTGTAATTAGACTCCACACAAGCCTGAATATTTTTTTACTCTTTTCTGACTATTTTTATAGTTACATTTTCCAAACTTCCTCAAATTCCTACTAGAACTGTAAACGAGTTTGTTCAAGTTCAAATTTTTTAAAATATTTTGAACTTGGTTCGATTCGATTGAACCTGTAAAATCATGATTCACCCCGACCTCGTGTGAAATTAATTTAGTTCGAGCTCTAAACTGAGTAATGAATAAATATATTATATTATTTACATTATATTATATTATATTTAATAAAAATTATATATATATATATATATATAATATGTTGGCTATGTAAACTCGACGAGATTAACGAACAATATTAGTTGGGTTTGAGCTTGAACTTGAATATTGTACGAGTTCAAACTCGAATACTGTATGAACTCGAATATTGTACATGCTCGAGGTTGAATACTGTACGAGCTCCAATATTGTACGAACTCGATCCCGAATACTGTACAAGATTGATCTAGAATACTGTACGAGCTCGATCCTGAATATTGTACGAGCTCGATCAAATTGAAGTTCAAGTCAAGATTTGACCGAGCTATTCGCAATAAGTTTGCTTCGTTTACACCAGAACTATTCATGAATTCAAGTTTTGTCGCACTAGAGATGTAAACGAATAGAACTATTTACGAGCATCTCTATCAAAGCTCGACTCATATTTAAGTTTGACCGAATTCGAGCGCGGTTGAATTAACTCATACAGTATTCGAGTTCAAACTTGAGCTCGAATTCAATTAACACGGGTCGTTAAATTTGTCAGACTTATCGAGCCAACATAATATATACTCACTAAAAAATATTAAAATCTATATTAAAAGAAAAATTATATTTAGTCATGGCTCGAGCGCGAAATCAAAATGGAGCTTGAAGCAAATTAATTTCACTCAAAATCGAACTCGAGTCAAACTAATTTCATTCGAAGTCGACCTTGAGCCAATATACTACAGGTTCTCACGAGTTTGAGTCGAGCTCTAATTCAAGATATTTTAAACGAGCTGAATTCGAATTAGTGGTTGTTCGAGTTCAGCTCGACTCATTTATGGTCCTAAGTGTTGTAGAATTCAAATGAAAGGACATGAACTTTACCCTATCCGGAGGCAGATTATAATATAATTTAAGCATGTGAATGAATGATGGTCTGTCTAATAACACCAGACCATTAGGCTACTGATTTATACATGCATTAAAGATGTATAATTTGTGAACTATAGTGACTTTTTGTGTTAAATATTACATATCAATTTAATTGGGTAATTTTGGGTATTTGTTGGGTTCCCGTAATTTAGGACCCATTGGGATCAAAATTTCCGATTAACATAATTATTCTCATTCCGCCCAATCCCAAAAGCTAATTGGTATTTAATACCCGATCCCATTAACTGCCCATTTATTAATTTTCCATTCCATTTCTTCCCAATCCCGCCCATTTGACACCTCTACCCGGAACCCACTCTATATAATATAAAAAAATGCGTCCATTTCTTCAAAACTTCACAAACAATCAAATTTTAAGGGTTTTCTCCCTTTCCTAGTCCATAGAAGAGTATTGTATTCATTTGAGAAGGTAAGTTGTCTAAAATTTCCATGTACATAATTATTATTGGTTCTACAAGAGTTATTATATAAATCTTAAATTAGGGTTTGTAGTTCGGTTAACTAGAGTTTAGGGTTACGCTTATTGTTGTGAGAACGCTAATGGATAGCATTTTAATTGACTTGTAGGATAATGGAACTGGATGAACTCATTGGAAATGATCTTTGAAATTCACCCAATTACATGTCATTGATTGAAACTTTTCAAATGAGTTGGATTGGGTGAATTTCAAACTCATTTGAAAAACTTTTCACCCAATTATGGTAGCATTTGAAGATGCTTCTAAAAATGGTGTTGTGCGAGCCCGATGCCAGTGTAAAGATTTTATAAACGATGTGTAAACGTGGAGGAAGAAGTTGCAGGGACATCTAATCATGAGAGGGGTTCAAACTTCCTACACTGGTTGGGTATGGCATGCGGAAGTTGGAGAATCGGCGTAGCCGATTGATTAGAGTAACACAAATATGGAAGATGAAATAAATAGGAATGTGGAATTTGATGAAATGGTTGAGGATATTGCAAAAGAGTTCCACGGTTAACCTGAGGTATTACAAGTTTTACTAGACGCCATTGAACAATGATTCAAAACATTCGGTACTTAGTGCGACTCTTGGGATAATGAATTTGAAGGCCAAATTTGGATGGACTGATAAATCGTTCACCGAAACTGTTGAATTGATTAGGGAATTAATACCAAAAGGTAACATGATACCGGATAGGTTGTACGCCGCAAAAAAAAGTTATTTTCCCAATGGGATTTGATTTCAAAAAAAATTCGTTCCCTAATGATTGTATATTGTACCTGGGGAAAGGAGATGAAAATCTAGAAACATGTCGCGTTTGTGGTGAGTTTCGGTACAAATTGAAGAGGGGGGGTAGTTGCAGTGGGTGCGGTAGTGTTAACTAAAACAAGGAAACAAAAACTAGAAAAAGTGATGTGGTGTCTCCCAATCGTTCCCCAATGGCAGAAATTATTTGTGTGTAAGGAAGATGCAAAATTGTTACGATGGCACGCAGAGAGGGATCAACCGGTGGATGAGTGACTAGACATATGTCAGATGGTGGGTAATGGAAAAAAATTGATGCTCTTTACCCGAGTTTGGAAAAGAACCCCGACATTTGAGGTTGGACCTATGTACCGATAGAATGAATCCATTTGGTAATATGAGTAGTACACATAGTTCTTGTCTTGTTATGTTTCTTATCTACAATCTTCCGTCATGGTTGAATATGAAACGTAAGTATGTGTTATTATCCGTGATGATTTCGGTCCTAAGAAATATGGTAATGACATAGATGTGTATCTTGCTCCTCTTGTTGAGGATTTTTTTTATGTTATTTAAGGAGGGTGCGCAGACATATGACAGGAGTGTTGAAGATTACTTTACATTGAAAGTGATATTATTTTGTACTATTAATGATTTTCCCGCATATGGTAATTTGTCTGGTTACTCAGTGAAAGGCCACTTTGCATTCCCTTGACTACCAATTGAAGCGTGATGAATTGACAGTGAAATTTTTTTAAAAAATGATGAATTGGAGGGGAAATTAATTGCATACCCACGTTCAAAAAAGACATACTTATTGAGGCTAAAAGAAAACTCGGCCACCCGAGGCTTGTTAGGGGAGTGGGATGATTCATGACAAAATGAGAGGCGTTTGGGAATACTCGGTACTATCCCGTGCATAACCATCATGGATCAACGCATTGTAAAAACAAGCGCTTCGACAAGAGAAACGAATTGAGCAACAATACATTCTCATTCGGAAGTTGATCCAATACACAGGCCTTGCTATTCCCGAGAACTTAGATGATTTGACACCTGATTAGACACATCCATCAAGAGGATCACACCATTCTCCCAAATATGTTGAGGTAAAGAGGGAGTCAATCATTCAAACTCCTATTGACGAGGTCGACAAACTCGACGAGGCCATCCTTGCAAGTGATAGAAAGGTACACATTTTACTTGTTCTAGCTATTCGTACCAATTTCGCTGACAAGGTTGACAAATATAATTGGTGCAATGTAGGGTTCTCATGTGTATGAATTATACATTGATCAACATACAGATGGTAGACCACTCCATGTCGCCCATGGAGTTTTGCATGAGTTAATGAGATATCATCACACCATACCAATCGGAGAAAGATTGTTTAGAGTTTCTCTGGAGAAGGCGTTGGTGAAGGGTGCTCCACTGCCAATTCTGGATGGCAAATACAAACATGTTGGTCCCTTACTTGTAATGTTTCTATTGTGGCCACATCAACTAATTTATGTTGATTCTATAAAGGATCGGCATTTGAAAGTCACATGACCAAAAATACCTAAAGCGGTCCAAACTACACCAAACCTGGTTCACAAAACACCCAAATCGGTCCAATTAACACTGGACAATATTAGACAACCAGTTCAAAGAGCACAAGGCCCAAAAGACTCACCTAACTTTCGTAGGAATGCTAAACAATTGGTTTCAACCACATGAACGAAACTTAACTTACCCATTTGTGGGAACCGATTGCGTATTTGGTGGAAAATAAGTTATCATTGCACTATAGAGTGATCTCGAGAACTTATGGAAATGTGTGCAAGTAATCAGACGTTAATGTCTATATACATTTTGTAAGTAAAATTTATTTACAAATATACATTTAGTTCTTCTTTACTATTTATTAATTTCAAATTGTTTACAACTAATGTGGAAAATTTCTTATTTTCCAGGTACTTGTATTTTATATATAATCAAAATAAGAGAAGGGTAGGATACATCTTCTCGATGATGACTCAAGAAATTCGATGTACAAAGCAAGAGAGAATCGACTACATTCGTAAAAATATTGGGAGGAACGATAGGAAGTTTTTCATTGCGCGTTACATTGAAAAGGTTATAGTTACAATACAAATTATGTTTACAAACTTCATGATTTACCCTATTTAATTAACATTAATTTAATTTTTTAAAATTAGAGATCATTGGCGATTGATCATGATTGTTCAGCAAAGAAACGGGTGTATTGGATGGACCCTTTGCACTTCCAACCATCAGAAGCATTTGTCAAGTTTTTGGAGTCCGCTATAAAGGACACTAGTGAAGGTGGGAACAAACTTGAAGTGGTCGAAATCAAGGTATAAATTAGTGCAATTTCATCTTTTTTTTTCCAACATGTTTCATGTGGTTTTAAACCAGTACAAGAAACAAGCCCAAACATGGGAGTGCAGCTATTATGTAATGTTTTACTAAATAGAATTCATAGAGGGTGTAAAGTTGGATTTGCTTGAAATTGAAAAGGTAATTATACATTAACTTATACTACATTAATAGTTTGTCAATGTCGACATTATATTTTCTAATATCTTGAAACTCACTGGTTCTTTTGAAGGCAACGAGGCCCTATTCAAAAGAAGACATCAACAATGCAATGAATTGTTTGGCAAAGCATCTCATTGTCAACCGCTCCGCAAGTCATGGAAACCCCAATTTGGTAAAGTAACACAGTTTAGATACATTAGTATGATGTAATAGTTAGGAATAGAATTGTGTTCACTTCTATTCCTATCTATAAAATATTGCTTAGTTAGCATTTTCTATAGATTTTTGTGACCTCCTATAATATATTCATATATTATGTTACAATTGTGTCTATTGAATGAGGCCTATCTTGAGTCGTGGATATGAATGAAAATATTGTTTTCAAATTTGTAACTGTGATGGGTTTCAAGTTCATAAGCATATTTGTCTCTTCATTAATGTCTAAGTCGAACTATCTTCCGAGCTCGGAAGCTAATTTCTAGAAAAAAATGCATGCGCAAAAATTTACAGATAGAACTTGAATGGGGGGGCAATTGGAGAAGTTCCCACCTCATAGGGATAAAATAAGGATCCGAGCTCGTAACATTTGATATAGGGCTGATGGAGTTATTCTGGTTCCAAACTCGGAAAAAATTAAAGGCAGTTTCATTGGCCTGATTAAGGTGGTTATTAACTGCATTCAACAAGTGTTCCAAGTTTGGAACGAAACCCAGGGCCAAAGGAAACATGAACATTTATGAGTTTGGAAGATATTAAAGGAGGTTCCACCGGCCTTTTAAAGGCGCTTAAGAATCTCCTTTAATTGCTATTTTTAAAGGCGGTTCCGAGAATCGCCTTTAATTGACGATGATCAACGGCGCAAACAGAGAATGTACTTTGAAAGTTTCTTCTCTGGTCTGATATAACCGCCTTTAATGACCCCTTCCCCCATTAGTGTGTATGCACTAGGTCATCTAAAGTATAAGATAAATATCAATATATTATCAGGATACATCAGCATATGTGGTGGTTTTCCATACAAACGCTATTGTTTCCTCCACTGTGATTCTATGAAATGCCCTGGCCTCCACCCACTTAATGAAGTAATTTATCATAACAACTACAAGTTTTACTCCTTTGTACTATTTGATAAAGGCTCTAGAATGTTGATGTCTCATACTCCCATAAGTTTAAATCATGGCCTCTTTGGTACTATAACATTGGGTTCACTAATTTATATAATTGGACGAAGTTGTGGATGTCATTGAAGATTGTTGGCCAATAGTATCATGATCACATAATATTCTTGGAAAGCGTTCTTTATAAAGGTGACAAAGGTTTCTTCTAAGGTTTGTGGTATCTCAGGGATATATAAATTTATTACTTATGGGGATATATATGATGGAGATACCTAGGATCTAGTTTGGGAGTTTGACTGGGTATGATAAACCATCATGTATGGGGAGTGGGAAGAATTTCTCCAGTCGGATCTGCAAATTTGGTTTACTTATTTAAAGGATGTCATAAATATCACCATGATTATTGTGAGTATATTTAGTTACTTATGATTTCAGATATTAATAGTGTGTTGTTGCCCATGTGTTTTTGGCAGTATTCGTGGTCCAACTTGCCAGGTTGGAGTTTGAGGTGAAGAATGCAAGGGGGTTTTTCCCTATCTGTTCGAGACTTACAAACACTGAAGGAAACTAATGGGAGGGAAGTATTCAAACTCACAGCGGTTGACGCGGGGAAAGAAGATTGGCTATTTGGTTGAAGTACTGCTGAAGGATTCGTTTAACTGGATTATGGTGTGGAGTTAATGTATTAGTCGAATTCGCAACCATTGTTTGCCTTTTACGCCTGCCCTACTTGATGAGAAGAATGGTGACCTACATATTCTTATTAGGCCGTTGGGAGGGGAATTGAGGTTGTGCAGTGGGAGAATGAGTGACCATTTTTTCCTTTACTCCTACCTTTCTTAATAACCGTGGTGGTCTCGAAGGGCCTCCTTGTCCCTTGGGATTTCAAGATCGTTATGGAGATATCTCGCCAGAAGGATTCATCTTGAACGGGTCATTACGACCTTCTCGGCAATAACTACTGGAGAATTACATAGTTATAGTTTATGTATTAGGTTCGCAAATAGTTGGTTGTTATCCTTTCTAAATGGATTTCCTAGGTTCTAGCAAGAAATTTGTTGTAATCCTTAGTTGTATTAATCTAAGATCCCTATATAGTAAATTATTATCGTTGTTCGTAAGATTAAGTTACGAGTTTTTTATTTCATGGTGTTCAAAGTTCGCTAGGTTTGCTTGATTTTTAGGTAAATTGGGTTGTGTTGTTGGTTTTCCTAATTCTTAACTTGACATAATTGTTTAGTGAAACCTTTCAGGATAAAAATTTGAACTAGACTAAAATGTCTAGTGGTCCTAGTTAGGGGGGTTTGAGGTAAAAAACTACGAACTGCGACCCTTTGGCTGATATAGAGTCATTACATTATTCCTAGGAATATACTCCCTCCATCCCAAAATAAATTTGCTAATTAACTTTTAGAAGTCAACTGCACAAGTTTTAACTATAAATTTATTTTTTATTGTATGTAGAAAATTGAAAATTAATAGTTTAAAAATATAAGTATTTTTTTTCTAAACCAATCATGGGAAAAACACTCAAAAACAATTACAATAAGTTGAATCGACATCCAACCTTACTAGCCTCTAGCAATAACTAAAATATTGCAAGGATAACTAAATTACATGTCAACCAGCCTGTCTGTCTGTACTATTACAAATTTGAGATCCAGTTAAAACTATAACATAACCCTTGGGAAGATTAATTCGCTTCTTGCGAAAACCTTGACTACTTGGCAGAGAGGAGCGTATCCTGCATCAATATCAATACGCCAAATAGATATCTTCTACAACTATAACACCACTTGTCCAACAACGGTCTATGGTTTTCAAATTGTAAACACATTGAAAACACATATCTGACATATCCAAATTAATGGAAACAATAGATAAAAACACAAACAGAATATGAACACATGATCTGTACAAACATATCGAGAACAATACATCGACGCAAACAATTAAATTGAGTTATCATCATGAACACAACGATCTAATCGATCATGTCAAATAACAAGACTAATGTGCAGAGAAAGGTTGCGGCCAGGAGAGGGTTCAACCGTCAATATTTCAAAAATATATTATATGAAGTTATAAAAATATATAACATGATAATAATTTTTACATATATATCAAGAGAATTTAATGGTTGAATTTTTTTAAATCAAGAGGGTTATTCTGGGAAGAAGGTATTATCTTATTGACGGCCCATGTGATTCCAAAGATATCTTATAATTAGTTATTTTAAACATTTTA
>JAUOBV010055390.1:0-22789 GCA_032360425.1 Rubia occidens
TATATATATTTATACATATGTGTGTGTGTGTGTGTGTTTATTCCATCCTTATATGCACGATTGGAAAATACCTTTTCTTCGTGTACGACCTCGATTTTCCACTATCTATTTAGTTGTATTTAGGAAGAATTTAGGTCTTATAAATTGTTTATTTGATATAAGGCGACGATCTCCCACATAACCTAAGGGTTGTGTTGAGGATGTTTTGGTAAAATTTGACTCCTTAATATTCTCCGTCAATTTTTATGTCCTTGACATGGAGCCTGATAAACATGATGCCCCTACTTTGTTGTGGAGGCAATTTTTGAAAATTTCAAGGACTATAATTGATGTGCATATTGGTAAAATCAGCGTGGAGTTTGATGGAATAAAAGTGGAATTTAACATTAATGATTCTATGAAGTATCCAAGTGAAGAACATTCTTGTCATGCTATTGATATTGTTGAAAATATAGTGTAAGATATTTTTGAGTTAAATGGTGAGGATTCCTTGTTAGTTGCCTTGTAAAATGATATTGATGATGCATGTCTTGTATATTCCATTATTACAGACTTTAAGAAAAGCTACATATACTTGAATTCTCTTGAAGAAATGTGTTTAAGCACTTCTACTCTAGCCTTACAAGAGTCAAAGAAGGCAGAATTTTCCCCCTCTCTTGTGAAAACTCCGGTTGTTGATTTGAAACCCTTGCCAAGTGAGCTCAAGTATTCATTTCTTGGGAAGGAGAAACACTACCGGAAATACCAAGGATAAATTGGATAAATTAATGGTAGTCTTGAGGGTGCACAATAAGGAAATTGGACGGACTATGGTAGCTATCAAGGGCATAAGTCCAGTCACTTACATGCATCCGATTTCATTAGAGGAAGATACAAAACCCGTGAGGCAACCCCAACGCTGTGATGGAGGTGGTGAAAGTCAAAATCCTCAAATCACTCCAAGCAGGTATGATTTACCCCGTCTCGGATAGAAAATGGGTGAGCTCAAATTAAGTGGTGCCAAATAAGAGTGGGGTAACGGTAGTAGAGAATGAAAGAATAAGAATGGTGCCCACTCGTGTCTAAAATGGGTGGCGTGTGTGCATCGACTAACAAATGCTAAATGCGGTGACTAGGAAGGAACACTTTCCCTTGCCATTCACTAACCAAATGCTCGAGAGCCTAGCTATCCACCTCTTATATTGCTTTTTGGATGGGTACTCGGGTTACTTTTAAGTGTCCACTACACGGAGGACCAAGACAAGACCAATTTCATGTTCCTCTTTGGTATGTTTGCTTACCGATGTATGCCTTTTAGGCTATGTAACATCCCTCTACCTTCTAAAGGTGTATGGTAAGCATTTTATCAGAATTTGTTGAGAATTTTATTGAGGTATTCATACATGATTTCATCGTTCATTGTAATTCCTTTGATAATTTCTTAACAAATATAACACAAGTTCTTTAACATTGCATTGATACTAATGTTGTGTTAAATTTTGAGAACTACCATTTTATGGTTGAACCAAGCATTGTGTTATACCATGTTGTCTCCTCTAATGGTATTGAGGTATACAAGGTAAAAATTGACACAATCCAAACTTTTCCTTATCCTACTAACGGTTGCGAAGTGCAACCTTTTCTTAGTCATGCAGGGTCTTACCGCCAGTTTATCAAGGTTTCTCCAAAATTGCATCTCATTTGTGCAAGTTGTTACAAGATGAGGTGGAATTTATGGTTGATGAAGGGTGTGAGAGAGCCTTTAATATGTTAAAGGCATGGTTAGTATCGGCTCCCATTATGCAAGTGATTAGACTGTCGGAGTGGTGTTAGGTCAAAAGGTGGGGAGATTATGCATCCATGACTCTCAATGAGGCTCAAGGAAATTACTCAATCTTGGAGTAGGATTTTCTTTAGAAATTTTTTGATCTTATTTGCTTGGTACACAATTTATTGTTTATACTGACCATGCAACGTTACGTCACTTGATGATTGAGAAATAAGACAAGCCAAGATTGATTAGATTTAATTTTCTTTTGAGTGAGTTTAACTTAGAGGTGAGAGATAAGAAAGGGCAAGGAGAATCTCGTGGCCGACCACTTGAGCCAATTGATTTCATGCCAAGAAGTGGAGGTTAATGCAAAGGTCCCATTGATGGAGTAAATCCCAGAGGAGTTCCCCGATGAACAATTTTTCTCCACCGGAGACATTCAACCATGGTATGCCGACATCATCAATTTTCTTGTTCATGGTAAATTTCCTCCCCATTTTGTGAAAACTCAAAATGATAAATTGAGAAGATATGCTAAGTATTATGTGTGTGATGAAGCCTATTTGTGGAAACATTGTGTTGGTTAAGTAATTAGGAGATGCATCCCTGGAAATGAAGTAAATCCAATTCTTGCATTTTGTCACTCTTATGCATGTAGAGGCCATTTTGCAGCAAAGAGAACCACTAGAAAGGTTTTAGTATATGGTTTTTTTGGCTTACTTTGAATAAGCATGCATATATCTTTTGTAAGTCTTGTGATAAGATCAAAACAAGTGGGCAAATATTCTTTGGATTTACACGCTATCGGAGTTCCCAAAACCTTACGGTGGATATGGGGAATCTACCTGCGTCTTCACAAACGCCTGGAAAATCACCAGCCTAGTAACACAAGTGGAAACCCTTATCTCCCTCTTGTTGTGACACACAAAACCTATAGTACATTTCCCCCTTAGATTGAATAACAACCCATTACAATCCCCTCGCCCCATCATTTTACACTTGTACCAAACCAATAATCGTCACACAAGCCTCAAATAAAATATCTCTCCATAACCCCAAAATTAAACCACTCCGCCACAAAAACAAAACTTTTAATAAAACAATCATTAGAAAAATATTTCATGAAAATTAATGTTTCAGGGTTACATCCCGAACAATCTAGTAACTACTAACAAATCTTCGTGACACCTAGAAATGGGTTCTGAGTTCACTCACAATCCTAACATCAACAAGGCAATTTAGATACCGAAGCCTTCCTACGATTATCCTCATCCCCAAGGATTTATACTAATTTCCATCGCATGTTCAATGTACCCTGTTGTGTGTATTGCTCGCAACTTTCATGTGTCTCATATACTTTACATAATATGACTTACGATCAATAATTTCCCCACTGTCTGCACGACCTAGCTGCATACTCAAGAAGTATACAAAGTATGTGTAAGTTTTTAGTCTCACTTAAACCCTCCACTTGTTGCTCTAAGAGGCAGCCACAAACTATTACAACTTTATCAGGCTCTTTAGGCTTCGAAGATAAAGATTTAGAAATCTTTCCATGAAGGTTTGCATTTATTTCGTGTTTTCTTTTAGCAATGATTCAAGCCCCTGATACCTCTCCCCCATTTGGGAAAATCGAACTTCTCTACGCTCCCATATTTTGTCAACTGCTGCACCAGGTATTCATGCGTTTCATCATAACGATTCCTCTACTCTTGAGCCACCACTCTCAAACGGAAATGCTCAATTGTTAAATCCTCTCCTTCTTCAAACAACTTGATTCAAAATAATGGCCCTTCTAATCAACGTCGCACATTTTCTCCACTTGAAACCTCCGCTACTTTTTTCTTGCAACATAACATCAATTAACTCCCTTGTGAACTTTATAAAAACAAAATCTTGCTAAAAAATACGGGCGTCATACTCATCCAACGATGTTAACCTTTGTTCCAATTTCTTCATTCACCCCAACTCAAACTCTTTAGCAAGAGCGCCCTTACTCGACATCCCATATTTATATCCCATTCCTTCGCTTTCCTCAGAATACTCAAAGTCTTAAGGTAACCATAGACAGCCATAAAATAAAAAACACAACTCTTCGTAGCCCCCTCGAGGGAACCTTAGAACATACCTTCAGGAAAATCACTATCATGATCCAAACATCCATGTCGACCATAGCCTGATGACCTAGGGTGAAGCACCAAAACTATCTGATATCCTCTCACGAACCTACTATATCCTACATCACTTTAATCTTTGATCACCTTCTCCAAAGCCTTTGAAACAAACCCATGCACCATACATATACACTAATGGCTTAATTCCACAACCACCTCTTCGACCTCGCCCAAACTCCACACATTCTACACTAAAACAACTGACATATAACACAACCTAGAAAAATTCCAGCCTAAAACACAAAAAATTGTTAACGCCCCTTCCTTAGACATATGTTATTAAATCCTATCGAGCTACAAGATATCTTACCTTATTACTATTAGACTTGCTAGCATCGCCAATAGAATAGCCAGTTGAGTCTCCTTTTCCATTCTTCAACTCAGCAGCACAACTGTCAGCCCTATCAGTTTGAGTCAACCCAGCTACAATGTTAACTTCCATATAAACATTGGTCTTCTTAATACTACCCGTATCCGGATAAAGATCCAGCTTACATTCTTCTAACTCTTTAATAAAGGGAAACGACTTCATCTTACCCAATTCTTAGATAAAAATAAAAGGAATGACCAACATCCTTCACCTTCTTTTCCAAATATTCATCCACCGCACCCTTCGATTTCTCCAACACCTCCACTAAGTAACCTTATCCTCTAAACATACTCTATCCAAATTAGGATTCTTGTCACAAATACTCACCCTAGAGTTACACCACCCCATCTCGGCTATCTTGGCATGGATATCGGAAAAAACATTGAACCCATGAGTTTTCATAAGATTATCAACTAACACGCGAGAATAACGATGATAAGTATCACTGTCCTCTTTTAGCTTCTTAAACTTAGCACGTAAAATGTTATTTATAGCATCTTTCTCCTGACAGACTCTGCATCTTGCCTATTTCTATCTCTAGCTCCTCACGATCCTTTATATTATGTTCCAACCGCACCTCTAGCAACATATACCGCTCAAGAAGAGTACTAACCCTATATGCATACTCAAAAACACGTAATGTATAGCATATCGCTGCCAACCTTCATAAACACAAACCCATTTACAAAAACCTAAACATTATAATATCACACTCGAAACTAAGAATAATACCTCCTTAGCTGACCCTAGCAAATAGACAAACTCTTAAATATTTCGCGCCTCTCGTCACCACAACATTCAAAGCCAAAAACATTTAACACTTTCAAAAATTCAGGTTCGCGAGCCTCTAGCCCATAAGTTTTTGAATTTACCACTCTCAACAGCCGTTTTGTCAGCCTTCACCAAGCGTTGCTGTTGACTATCCGACATCCCCTCATTAGGATGCCCTTCCTTCTTCTTGACCCCAAACTTTGAGCAACACTACCATCAACATGCTGACCCTTGGATACCCCAAAGAATTTATCCGCAGGACCCGCGACAAATATGATCGACAACATCATGACTGCATAACACAATAGACACATATTAATATAACTCCCGCATACCATTATCAACACAGATAATTTAAAGTAATAACCCCTCTTCCCTCGAGGTCTCCCTATCTTCAATGAACTAGAGATAATTTCTCTCAAGGAACTAGTTCCTTCTTCAATTGTGCCTCTCTATCCATAGGCACCATATTATTCCATGAAGACATCGTGTTACAACCGACACACCTAACATAAAAGAACTTATCCTTCCAAATGCCAAAATTACTGGGAACGTCCTACACAACATGAAACCCCAACATAATAGGATAGAAAGTAACCCAAGACTTAGTTACCCCCACTCTACACAGCTGATAGAATTTAGAAAACAACTTCATTTAAAAAAACTCCCAGCCTTACAACACACCTACCTGAAATGATAAAGTATGGCCACCCCCAAAGATTAAGTTAGACGAGAGCAACCCCTACACGCCCGCATCTGGGACTAGAAATATGAGACCTTACATCACATGATGTTCATACATAACAAAAAACCCAGTTGGAGTTTCCTACAACCTTTCACCAGCATTAGGTATCTTAACCTTACAATCATTCAAAAACGAATGACGCTACCTCAATGCACCTATGTCACTCAAAGTAATTACACTATATACCATCCCTACTTTCTTCGTTACACCTCTTCTCAACAATTTATCCCCTTGGGAATCATCACATTATCAAGGATACCACTAGAACCCACCCCAGGACCAACAACACTAAGAATAACTGTAAGAGTTGGTGATTCATGAAGCTCATCCACGATACTTTTGAAATACATAGTATTATAAGGAATAGCTTACCTTCCACACCGCAAATTATCCCTCGAAATTGACAGACTCCCAGAGTCTTTAGAGAATGCAAAAGGTACAGGGAAAATATACAATACAAAAAATTTATTATATATAAGAGAAAAAAATCAACTACCAAAAAAGTAAGTTTTCAACACACACCTTCCCGAGAAATAAACATATGAGTCGGTTCTTATTCATGATCGTCAAAAGAATTTTTTTAAATTAGCACTTAGAAATGATTACTTGACATGTGATTTTAATTTGTGATTCAAAATTCTACGTACCTTGATTTTCGGAAAACTAGTAACCACTACCCGAAGTTAAATGAATACTTACTTACATTTACATTTTTCTACATATCATTATCTACAAATTTATTTTTAGCTTTGCACCCAACTTTTTCAAAATGAAAAGTATGCTCCCTCATTGAGTTTCCCTTAAATATTCACTTCATTAAATTTAATAAAAATTGTATTCGCTTCGCTAACCATAAATCTGTGGATGGCTTATGGTATATACATAACTTACCCAGTTCCAGTCAAGCAAAGTCTAGCATCAGAATAATCACCCAGCAGGTTCATGTCGGTTCACCGAGCATGGATAACACCTCACTCAATATTAAAGGAGATTCTACCTTTCATGTAAACCGATGAAAGAATATTATATTGTAGAACCGCCTTTAATGTTCCAATATATAAACCACCAATTTAGGTGTTTTCCCCTTAGTTAAATTTCAGAAAACTAAATTCCCTCTACCTTAGTTTTCTCTAATCCGCCCCCTCTTTATCCTTACCTCCTCCCTTCGATTTCCACCTCCACCATACTCTGCCGCTGCTGAGCCCTCCGCCTCGGAGCCCTCTGCTTCTATAGATCCCCTATGCCACTGCGCCCTTCGCCCTTTGCACCCTCCGCCCTCTGCACTCCCATTAAGAGAAACACCACCTATTACCTCGGTTTTAGGAGGATTTTTATCTTGGTTTTCATCCCTCTTAAAACCAAGGTAAATGTTGGTGTAGTAAAAAGAATACATTTTACCTCGGTTGAAATCGAGGTAAAATGTATTTTTTTACCTCGGTTCGAAATCAAGGGAAAAAGTATTTTTAGCTAGGTTTTCATTGAAAAGGATCGAGGTAAATGTTCCTCAGCCAACAACCATTCGAAAATAAAGCGATACCGGTTCGTATTATAAGCCTGCTGACTATCCCATCTTCGGCAATGACGTGGTGATCGATGTTGACTAGAATTTTTTTGACGTCATTCCTGACCGTAAGCAAAATCACATGATTTTGTTACCAACATCTCCCATTATGGTTTTGAACGGCGATTTTGAACGGTGGTAAATTATATTTTTTACATCGGTTTCTTTTCAGAAAAACTGGGGTAATTGATAATTTGAAGAATCAAGGATCGAGTAGTGAGCGACATTGGGTGGACCGAATGCATTGTCGATGTGCTTGAGAGGGTGCGACGTCGTACTATTTGATATTGCATTTGCTGAAATTGGTTATTAGATGACATGGCATATCAATAAACACGACGTCATTTTAAATGACTGATGTCACAATTATAGGTCTGACTAGGGTTAATTTTTTGTTCCCTTCTGAAATGTCTCTTATTGCATCGTAGTTCATGGAGAAATATCGTCCTGAATTGTGAGACCGATGTCACTCTATTTGGTGTACCATCGGTATCAGATTAGCCAAATTGTAATATATACTGCGGGACGTCGGTTGAAGTGTAAAATACAGCAATATATATTGATATAAAAGAAGACTCGGCGTCGAATGGCCTTTCATATTTCATGATACTAAGCCATGCATGAAGCATATACACATCAAGCATCGAAACTACACCATCCATACACAAATTATGTTATCAAAATTCCCACAAAATGAACTATACCATTGATACTCCATAGCTAGCTAGAGATCTATATCAAGGTGTCAAAAAATATCTTGGAAAGTATCAATGGGAATTTTAGAAAATGATAACTTAAAAAAATCCACCTAATCAAAGTTTCTCATATGGTAGATGGGTTAAGTAAAGGGTTCAAATTATTTACCATCATAAAGAGCGCTCAACTTTCACATACATCCTCCAAAAGCTTGATGGGGTACGGTGCTTTGTTCTAGAAAAAAATGCTACAACAACGAGTAATCTCATAATTGATTAATAGGCTGTGCATAGCCGTGATATAATTGATTAGATTAAATAGGTGAGAATAATAGATACCTTTTGTAGATCAAATTGATTCTCCATCACAAGCAAGATCAAATCCTTCATAAAGCTCATGCAATAGTAACCGCTTTCCCATGCGGCCACTTGTTTTTTACGCTATTCGAATGGAAAAATTGTTCACAAATACATAATTTAGTACTTATAGAAATACTTATTTCACAATAGAATTTTGACGTTAATTGTAAACTTGAAGGACTTCCACGAGCATCCTTTGTGCTTGGTAATCATGTAATCTGTCATTACCGTAGTAATTGTGAATGAAATAGTTTCTGGGGGCATTTGATGTAATGGATTGCACTAGATAACCATGTTTGACGGAAGAACGACGATGGCCACCGTCCAATGTTTTCTACGAAAATGAAATCGTCATTAACTCAATACAATCCTATAATTTTTAATAGAATCCAAACAAGATAAATGCAATAAGTAGAGTTGACTCACCACTTGCAATAAGGTGCAATATATGTGGAGTTGTCCTTTTGCATCAACCGCGAGCTCAAATAGGCCAAACGCTTCTTCATCGCAACATGGTCATGTTGGATGTTTAATGGGCAAAGAAACCATATCCACCTTTTGAATTTAGAAACGGATTGTATATGAAAGAGCCTATAAATGTGATTAGTATTGCTTGATTGAAGCTAAATGCATTACTGATATCGATGATTCAAGTTAGGGTGATGCAGTGATACTTACAAGCAATATGCTTGCACATTATTGAAATTGAACAAGTCTTCCATATCCTCCTTCCAGATAATAGGTTTACCCTGTACCCAAAAATACTCATTTCCTCCACGGGAATTTTGTACGAACATGAGGAAGGGTGTGCCATCACAATTGTGTGGATATTTTTTTGGGAACCATCCTTCGAGGGATTGTATGGGTGATGGCTTCATTCTAGAGACACGAGACTTTGTTGGTTTAGGATCCCCATATGGGTTTGGTACTTTTGTCGGGCTACTAATTCTTGTCTCAATCTACATGAAATTAACCTTAAAGTTTATGTACGAAACATTTGTCTCAACTCACAAGTAATATTATATCAATTATCATGTCCTTCTTTATAGGCATGTTCTCTAGAATATCCACCAAAAGAAGGGGCCATTTAATAAATATTCCTAATGCCTCGTCCATCTTACTTGCCTCGGTTTCTAAGATTGGAAGAACCACATCATCTACGGGGGCCTTTGTGACATTGACCATCATGTTATCATTCACGATGGGCTTATGATGATGCACTCATATAGAAGTTTACACTTTACCTTCCACTACGATGTGGCTCTCTCCATCAAGTTCGGCGAGTAGTATGCAGAAGCAGTTATCATACACGATAAAACTTGCTAATTTAAAACATAGTATGAAATATGTTGCGTTATGAATAGTAAAATATATATACATATACTGTCATGCTGCATTGGGTGGCATCAACTAACTTCACTCTTAGCCGATCAAAGGCAATAGGTGTTGACAAAGTCGGAGAAGGTGGTACGTGCCCACTATCACACTTCAGGTTGTCATGTGTTGAGGTTGTTCGAGAAACAGCACAGTGGGGGTTGACGGTGTTGGTTTAGAACTTGCAATGATTCTCTCTAAGTCAAGTGGCATTTTCGTCCCATTCGATTGTTGCGAGACATAAGCCACAAGTTGGCTTAATGTGAATTTCAAAGCATCAATATCTCTTTGTTGACTACTTGACGCAATATAAACCTTTGGTGCTCAAGGTTTGACAAAGTTGTCCCTATGTGTAGCGAGCATGCCAACACCCCGGACTCGACCCAAATATTATTTCTTGTTAAGCGTAACCCCTAGTATATCCTTCTTTGCAACCTCTACGAACTCACCGGATTTTTGTTGTTGTTTTAAGTCCTCTTATAAATTACCAACAATAAATCTTGTTTACTCGAATTTCATCTTGAACGAGCATTCATACCATATGAACTAAACCACGTGCAAAACTTACGATTTGTTTGGCAACCAACTCCTCATCTTTAGTGTGGAATTTACCTTCTTTTTCCTAAGCCCTTTATATCCCTTTAGCCATTTCTCAAATTCAGGAATCTTATTGAGCGTGGGATATTCCGTAGAAACCCTTGCTTCCTCTTCTGTCATTCCAAGCTCCAATTTATCGTAGACTTTTTCCTCGAACATTGTAAGAATCATGAACACAAGGTCATGACTCGTACAAGTGGATATCTACCTTTGTCCTAGAAACAAACCTATGTAACTAGACCACCAATGTCTTTCCCCGCCTATGGCATTCACGATGTGTTCGAACTTCATAGGACATTTCTTGCTTTTCTCCACCACGTCTATCAATTTCTTGCAAATTTCCCTACCTCGACCTTGTCTATGTCTTTTCGCGACATTCAAATCCCCACTTCTTCTGGTCGTTTCCTTTTATTGGGGTTACCAAGAACGCCTAAGAATATAGTTTATTAAACACCCTTTTCAATGATTAATTTAATATATTATTTATATTCCAACCTTTATTATGGACATTAAATCAACACTGAGGTTTTTCTTGAAGTATATCTTCACCACAAGAAAATGATGAAATTTAAACATTTAATGTTATCTCGATATCAAATAAACTACATGGAGAAGTTGCCTCATGTTGTACACAAATTACATATTTAATGAAACCATAGAACTCTGCATGTACATATAGTCCACAAAGTACAAGAAAGTAAATAAAAAATATGCCACATAGAAATAAAAGGCACTCATTCAATAATAAATCCAAAAAGGGATGTAGCCACATTGACATTATGATCATCACAAGCTCTTTAAATTACACAATGGCTCAGAATTTCACAGTAACCCATTCTGCTGCTAATATGGTTTAAGGTAAGACATTGCCAATCTCATATGAGTCCTACCTATGTAGCAGCTTCATGGATTACAAAGTGTTTTACTATAAACCCCACAAACTACCAACCTCATTACACGGGTAAGGGTTTCATAATTACTCTTCCGAAGGTTATGATTGGTTGTGCATATTCATTGTCGATGTCATTCGATGGCTTATTGTATCCATTTCAAAAAATTACTTAGTATTTTCATTTTAAAAGATTAACTACCAGAGTCAGTGTTCTAGCCCTACCCTATTGTAAGTCGAGATAACATCTCTACTTGTATAAGTAGGGTTATCCGTTTCATCCCAAAATTAGTCAAGCACCTTGCACAATTACGTGTTTGACCAACACCCATTTAATTAAGAAGAAATACGAGGCCGAGACATAGTCATATTAATTTTTTTTGTGTTACAGAAACTGTTATATTTAATTGTAGTCCAGAATACTATTTCCGTACTATTTAACTTTGGCCTAGCATTTGGGCTAGCATATATTTATTTTGGGCTGAAACACCCGTACACATGTGCAAGGTTTCATAAATATAAGATAAATTCCGGTCATATCGAATACATGTACGAAATCGGGTGATGTGATCTCCACCCACTACTATCCAAGCCCATTTTGTTTCAACCGCTCGGCCAGTTATACAAATTGGCCCTGTTTTGTTTACGCTAATATGTCAGTTATCCTACGGTTTTGTCAAATCCATGACCAACATTGCAGATTGACTCTTTAGAATCCTGCCAAAAATTAATTGGGCACCATAGAAAACCCCTGGCCTAGTACGTATAAACATTGAAGTCGCCCATCTTCCGTTCAACTTGTCATCCTTTGCAAAATGATCAACGAAATCAAAATGATGGTCAAAATGACACCATTTGCTATAGAATATATAAAATGATCATATCGATCCCCTCACATCCTGAAACCTTGACGTCACACCCAAACTGATGCTTCTGGAAAAATGGGTTAAAAAACTATCGAATCTGTCAAGAAACCGTAAATATTTATATATAATCTACCCCAAAACAGCCACCGCAATCCCGTTCAACAAATCATAGCCACTTTATGTTCCAAGGGAACCCCACAAAATCCCTAGCCAAGGTAACGATTGTTTAAGCGATTCATTCAAATGTTAGTATGTTTTCCTTTACTTATTTCCATCCTAATATGTTGTTATCACTTCAATGGAGATGAATATGGTGTTTGATTGAGTTCTTTGCCATTTTTTAGTTTATGGAGTTTCAGTTTTTATGTTTTGAATTTTTCGTTTTAGTCTTAGGGGCAATGTTTGGGGTTTTTTTGTTCCCAAAACATGTTGTGCTAGCTGTTAAGATAGTTGTGCTTATTTTGTTTGATTTCAATTAAGTTTTTGACCATTTGGGTACACTTCGGATACATATTCGGCTTTGGCGATATGACGTGCGATGTCGTACATTTATACATATGAATGTGTGACTTCGCATATGACATATTGATATTGTCGACATGTCTGCAGAGTGCAAATGATCTCCATCCAAAATTAAATTCCAGTAATTGTATGGTCTATCTCAGTAAGCTTCACATACTTTATTGTTCAATAGATGTCTCCAGTGAAGAAAACTATGAAAATGGGCAAGGGCCAGAAAGATGGAGCAAGTACCTCCCGCTCCAAAAAGGCGAGAACCGTTGATGCATCCCTGCCACGGAAATTTGACAAAAAAATGCTTTTTTCACCAATGAATAGGAGAAATATTTTGCAATTGCAAGGAACAGAAGGGTGAAAGAGGTCAGAGCAATGCAAGCCAAGGACGTGGAACGACTCCACTTGGACGTTTTCCTAGACTCATTCAAACCTTCAGGAATGTTGGGGTTGATTTACCTCGACAAGTCAACCTACGAAATATAGGTCAAGGAGTTCTATTCCAATTTCACTCGTCTAACCAACACGAATTACCAAGAAAGAGTCAACAACATGACCATGGTCTTGATGTAAGACTTGATCAATGAGGCGATTGGTTGCACCATTAGAGGATTAGGGTTGTGCCGATGTAAATATACTGCAGGGACTCGTGGCCTCCTAGAGACAATGAAGATAATTTGACAGGGTCCATCAACCCCAACCATATGGTTGAGAAGTACTTCAAGATTAACATGGGCAACGAGTTCATCACACCGAGGTCTATCAAGATAGATGTACTGGATCTTGAGGAGAAGATGATGTTGAACATCATTGTACAAATTCTAGTCCCGACCGGACATCCTTCTGAGTGCACCATCAACGGGACCGTCTTGTACTATCACATTGCGGAGAAGAAGGTATTTGACCCCAGTTACACCATCATCAATGAGAAGCACAAGGTGTCCCTCGCTCCAAAGATTTGGACCCTGCCCTATGGCAATATCATCACTGCCCTAATGGAGAACCAAAGTTTTAAGATCAAATCAACTGTTAAGATCCAGCCGAGGTACTATGTTGGTAACTACAACGACAAGAAGCACTGGCATTGGGAGACAGAGATGTGGATTGATCGCAAAGTCCCCAAGGGAAATCTTGATGTACTTACTCATCCCGGTACCGACTATACTCCACCGACACCTATAATAATGTATCCTAAAGCCATCACTCCTGTGCAACGATCGGGTACGAAATTCAATTTATTTCCAACTCATTCCAATTATTTATTAGTTTACATTCTATTTTTTTTTATGAATTTAAAGATCTTTTTCCCCAAAAAAGACTAAAGCGCGACACATATGCCATAATCATGAAGGACTTGGAAGAGACTAAGACTCGGGTGCATCGTACAGACCTCCATGTGCACCCGTTGATGACTTACTTGGCGGACCTGAAAGTAATGTTTGCCGTTGCTATCAACACACCTCGTGTAGACCCCCAAGATAGCTCTACCTGAGCCTGAAGCACACCGCGATGAGGAAGATGACCCAGAGGATGAGGAAGAGAGCCCAAAGGATGAGGCATAGGGCCCAGAGGATGAGGAAGATGCACTATCCAACAGTCAAGATGAAAAAAACTCTAGGGTGAGGAGACCGAGACAGAGTCTTCGAGCAATGGGAAGAAGTATTTGAAACCGGTAACCGACTATAGCAGTTTGTCGGAAGAAGATGATATCATCCCTTCCCTGTCACCCCCTGCTGATGTCCATGTATTGAATTGATAATTATGTGGTAATTAGTATTTGTATTTATGAATTTTCTCCCTTTTGTGAGATTGCATGATGTGCTATGGATTCTATGTTAGTATTTGTGTTTTATTGATTGTAATGGTTTTATTGATTTCATGTTAATGGTTTTAGTAGAATACAAAATAGGTGTTTGGCTATTGTGAACTTGGAATGAGACCTTTAGATGGATCATTCTATGTTCTAGTTGAATAGGTTTAGAAGTGATGATTTTGAAGGAAAACTGTACCTATGCGACGTCGCACTATATTTGCACATCCTAAGATCGGTTAGTCCGAGGGGTTACCGACATGCTGGCGACATCACATTAATTAATTGATATAAGCTGATATAGGCACTAACTTTGACCGATAGGCAACTGCGATATCACCATAACCAATTCGTTCTCACTGAATCATTCACCAACTACTGGTGCGACATCGACATCTCATTTCATCAGCATTCTATTCAATTTTAATACCATGACCTGAAGTTTTTGATGTCGCATTCGGTATGTCATGCAAGCTGATTTGTCAATCGACATATGTGCATTATCGATTACTAAGTTTGCCAACATAATCACTGCTTCATTTTTTGGATATATAGGATCAACATTGGATTAACCGATTACATTAAAACAAGGACAGTCCCATAAACATTCAACAAGATTAATTAGAATAATGTCTAGACCCAAGCTATGTATTCTTCTTTAGCTTCTTTTATTTTGGGTGCCTCTCAATCCACACGCCTTTTTCGTGGTCTCTCCTCAAAGCTATCTCCACCCAAAATATCTCATCTCGCCTAACATTACTCGTGCCAGGTGGAGTGTGTTTTATAATAATGGACAGTGAAGATGGACAAAAATCTCCCACAAATTGACTTTTGCTGTGAATGACCACTGATTTTCTAGAATCACAAGGATCAACAACATAAAACACCTGTGTAGCCTTGGAAGCAAGGATGTAAGGTTCGCCAGTAGAATTAATCCTGGTCAAATCAACAACTGTAAAGCCTAGGTCGTCCACCGATACACCGACATCGTTATCAACCCACTTGCATTTGAAAAGTGGTACCTTGAAACTTTTGTAGACGAGTTCCCATATTTCCTCAATCACGGCATAGTAGGATATGTTCCCAGACATGGGATTCTTATCTTTTGAGCTGCTCACATGCAATGCTTCTGCAACTATGTTAATGCCACTATTCTGTGTAGTGGTGTGTGTGTGATTCAAGGGTTGAGAATGTAAACCCATTCATGTTATAGCCCGTGAACGAAATCGCAGTTGCAGAAGTAATAAAGGCTATCCAATTCAAGTTGTCACCATGTCTTCGACTACTGTATGACGTAACCAATCAATGAAAGTGTGATTATGTTCAGCAAGTACTTGCTTCTCCGACCAAGCAGGGTGATGCTCTTTGATAGTGTCCATGCGCATATCCACGTACGGGGGAACCACATATGAGTTTCACAAAATGTATAAGTGTGCATTTATCATCTCGCCATGGATTAATAACTTGGTTGTTCCATTTTGCAAACCTTTTCCACCCACTCTGTCTGCATGGCGCAGTTTTGGTACACCTACAGTCTCTTGATTCTTCAAGAATTCCATATAGTATTGTACCACATCGGTCACATAACTCTGCACAATACTAGTATACAGGTGAGATTGATTTTTCAAATAACCCTTGAATATTGTCATATATCTCTCGAAGGGATACATCCATCAAATATAAACAGGACCACACATCAATATTTTCCATAACATGAACCCAAAAGTCCACCATGATGTCAAAGAATGAAAGAGGGAAATACACCTCTAACTCGCACAACACAATTACTATTTCCTCCTGCAAATTCCTCCAACTTTCAACGCCTAATCTCCTCACAACAAATTTCCTTGAAGAATTGACACAACCAGGTAATACACTTTCTGACATGAGTTGGCATGATGGATCTGATCGCAACCGAGAGTAATTCTTGAATCAAACAATATGAATCGTACGATTTCATATTACCTAATCTTAATCCCTTATCGGATACTAGATTACTAACCCTAGAAGAGTAGCCTACCGGGACAAATATACCTCTGAGACTGGAACATATCAACTCTTTCTCACCTTTTGAAATCGTTTAACCAGTAGCAGGCAAGTACTTCTTTGATCCCCGATCATCGGGAGCATATTTTTGTCTAATTCCCATTTCAACCATATTTTCCCTTTAATTCACTCCATCATTTGTCTTACCTGAGATATTCATCAAAGTACCAACAAAACTAGCACATACATTCTTTTCAATATGCATCACGTCTAAATGGTGTCGCACATCAAGGGTCTCCCAATACGGTAGTTTAAAATAAGGAATGTTTCTTCCAACTACCAACAACCTTTGGTTTTCTCTTTCTGTTGCCAAAGTCATTTAAAAAATTACGCAACATGTTCGAGACTAATGCACCTATTAATACAGGAGGAGTGACCGCCAACTCTACCTTGCCATTGAATTCAGCATGCTGATTTCTCCACCGGTGAGTTGTGGGAAACCACCTCCGGTGCCTAAGATACACTGTCTTGCTTCTATGCCTCAACTGACAATATTGCATTCCTTTCAAAAAAAATGGGGTAGTCCTTGTGACCCTTAACTAAATATCCAAAATAGTTTCCATATGTAGGAAAGTCGTTAACAATGCAGAACAACATGGATTTACAATCAAATGATTCCTTCCAAAAACCATCATACATGCTCATTCCTGGATCCCATAGCTTCTTAAGGTCATCCACCAAGGGGGATAGGTACACATCGATATCGTTCCACAGTTGCTTAGGATCGGAGATCATTAGAGACAACATGTACTTCCTTTTCATGCATAACCATGGGGGTAAGTTGTAAATCACTACCATCAGCGACCACAAACTAAGATTGCTACTCATATT
The DNA here is from genome assembly GCA_032360425.1 of Rubia occidens. Taxonomy (NCBI): domain Eukaryota; kingdom Viridiplantae; phylum Streptophyta; class Magnoliopsida; order Gentianales; family Rubiaceae; genus Rubia; species Rubia occidens. The sequence continues at coordinate 17,353 of JAUOBV010055390.1, forward strand.
ATCGAACAAGTTTATTCCATTCGTGCACAAACCAAGCCTCAAGTTACATGGCTCTTTCCCAAAGACAGGAAATGCTTCATCTATCTTCTTCCACTGATCACTATCGTCTGGATGACTAATGACTTCAGGATCAACCACTGTCCGATCTGTATGGCAACTCAATTTTTTTGCATCCTCGGGATTGTCAAATAATCTTCTCAATCAAGGAATGATAGGTAGACACCAGAAAACCTTGAAAGGAACTTTCTTCGTCTGCCAATTACAATTTTCTCCATCAACCTCCACCTCCTTCAATTTGAACCTGGAGCAATGCATTTTGGGCATAACTCTGCATTCAAGTAATTTCCCTTATACAAGATACAATCATTCCGAAAGGAATGTATCTTTTCATAATCCATGCCCATTGTACATAGTAACTTCTTTACCTCATGTACCGTTTCCGGTATTATATTTCCAATCGAAAGAATTTCTTTCAACGCTTTCACCAAATCAGAGAAACTAACATCACTATAGGATTACTTAGCTTTCACATTCATCAACTACAACGTAGCCTTCAAAATTGTCATTCCTGCAGGGCATACATCTTATAGAAGTGTTTCATTATATCTGTGAAAGTCTGTTAGGATTGCCAATGCAGTTCTTGACAATCTCCTCAATCAATTCATTCCCATAATCCTTCTCAGGCTTATCTACTTCATTTATAGTATGATCATACATGTTCTCCCCATGCCAAAACCAAATTTGTATGATGGATCAAAACCATATATAAACAAGTTATCCTTCAAACTATCTGCATCTTCATGAATAACAGTGTTCCGGCACTTCTTGCTGGTGCAATACACATACGACAAATTTTCCTTCACGGTATTCGCAAATGCATATTTAATGAAGTTAGTCACAAAATATTGATGCTTCTCACTTATTCAATCTTCGTCAAAACAATTGGTTTTATCCATGGACATTTCTATGGTACAACAATAAGTACACACTGTTTAGGATCATATCTTAGGAACATGTACATACACTTATGTTCATTCAATTATTGGATTCATAATATATGCACATTGATTAGAGTAACATATATATATATATATGTACATACATATGTGTGTATACATATATGTGTGTCAATGAAAACCTTCATTATCATGCTCCCACAACATCTACCATATATAATTATGCAATGTATGCATTCAATCAACCCATAGTTAAACACATCCTCTCATATCAAATGAACTAGCCTATAACTCAAATTTGAAGATGAAAATACATATTTAGGCATGGAATACTTACTTGCTACTTGAGTGGAGAGTTAAATCACAACCAACAACCCTATTGCCCACCTTAAAAAATGACGGATTGGATTTTGTAGAGCATTCTTGATTGTGAAAGAAGATTTCGAGAATTATGATTGACTTTGGTCAAAGGACCAAGACATACTTAACAAATCCTGACATATGGGACGTCGCTCCTTAGTGTTGTGTGACATTAGGTCTAACCAAATAGTAATGCGATGTCGTCAATCTTATGAATGACTAATATTGGTTGGATAGACACATGTTACCGACGTCGCACCTACATCGGCTTAACTTTTTTACTTTGATTTATAGTGACATTTACCCCGGCTACCATACAACCGAGGTAAAAAAATAAATTATTTACCTCAATTTTTTATAACGTAGGTAAATAATACTTTTTACTTCGAAATAATAGGAACCAAGGTAAAAAAACCTTTTACCTCACTTATTTGGCCTAAGGAAAAAATTGAGGTAAAATGGGCGACGTAAAATGTGTGTTTTCTTGTAGTCAACCTCGCCGCTCCACCACGATCTCCACCGCTCCACTCCACTGCGAAGCCCACCGAGCCACTTCCATCGCGAAGCACATCGTGCTAGAGAAATAGGTTTCTTGGTCTATTTGATGTTTTTCCATTTCTTGTTTCTTGTTTGATGGGTTTTGTTATTTATTAGCCCTGTTGTAGATGTTTTTCTATTTGTTTCCCTGATATTGTTTTTTACTTCTTGCAAAAAATCTCAGTTTTCCGGCAGTTTTTTTAGAACCTTAGAATTAGGTTATGAATTCGAAACCTATTTCGGACCCCAATGCAATGTGGTTTTTTGAACTTCCTTTGATCGAAATCGATCAAACGCGGAGCAAAGAAAGGCAGTTGAAAAGTGTCTTCTTTGGTTCGATAAAACTGCCTTAAATAGTACTTTCTCCACTAGTATATAAATAGGGACAAAGGATGACAAGCCAAGTAGGTGGATTTTTACTAAGGAAATACTAATCCATCTGTCCCTATATAAGTGTCCTATCACCCAAAAAGTAACAAAATTTAAAAGCATATAATTAAAATGAAAATTTCTTTCATTGGGTGTGATGACCCACTTGGCCTAGTGGAAAAATGTGGTCCAACATAGGATTAGTCTTGAAATTGGGAGAAAACTTGTAAAATTAGTTGCAAGTTAGGGTTGTATTTAGACATTAAAGGCCTAATTCTTTGCCAAAATGGAGAAGAATGAGAGAAAATGCATTTAATTGGGGATACCTAATTTAGTAAGTATGACAAATACATGGGGACAGAGGGAGTAGTTAAAAAAACCCCAACATGGGAGTCGGAGCTTTCTCCCCGTGGACCACCTCGGGGACATTTTTTTGGAGGTACTCGAAGAGGCTGGGTTTTATGAGCTGATTCTAGAAACTATGCTTACTCAGAATGATCCCCCGCATCAGTATGCATGAACTAATTGAAACATTGATAGTTTTCCCCAAAAAATAAAAAAATTCCTCTTGCATATCATCAATCATCATACACAAATCGACTTATACATCCCGCATACATACGTAAGGAAATAATTTACCTAAAAATTGTAAGTACAAAAATTAGAATTGTAAAGTCTGTGTGTTAATTGGAAATCTGTGGAAATTATGCTTGCAGTCAAATATGGAATAATATGTGTTGCAACATCGAAAGAAGTATCTCAGCTGAGTTTGGTGTTGAAGCCGATTGAATAAATTCCTATATTTATGAAATTAGATTGGATTTAATGAAATTGGAATTGATATGAAATAATCCCCTTTCTTATGGGGTTTGATTTGATTGGATTTGGTTTAAATTACCTTTATGGGGATTAGATTCGCCAATTACTATCTTCATGGAATTTGATTGATATTCTAAGTAATCAAAATTGGAGATGAAGAAGGAATGTTTTTTTGCACATTATATTGATGCGTGCGACCAGTTTAAATAGAAGAAAAATTTGGTTGAGCTACTTATGAAATTCATTGGGGATATATACAAATATAACCCTATATAATTTCAGTAAGTGCACATAGAACCCAGAGATAAGTTTTAATGCCAAAATAACCCTAACTACTTTACATAAGTGCAAATATAAGGCTAAAGACTATTCTAGCATTGACTGGCCATTTTCGGACATTGACCGACCGAAACTGATCAAAATGCCCTTTCAGCCTAATACAAAAATTTGAAAGATAAAAATACCCTTTGCCTACCGCCGCTACTCCGACTAGGCCACCACCTCTTACATCACACATAAGGCATATGCGCCTCAACAGAGGCACACGTGAATCTCAAGCTCCGTTGTTATTGGCTTACACGTTCAATTCACGCGAAGATATATTTATTTTGCTGGAAAGGTCTTTGGCGCAAAACTTTTCCTTGTTGGGGTTTCCTTTTGCGCTGAATTGAGACTTGGAACGGAGATCAATAAGGATAGAGGATGGAGAAGCCAAATTGGTCAGCGATGGAGATAGATGCGAAAGACCGGCATCGATAGAATCTGAAGCTGATAGCTAGGGTTTGTGCGATCAGATTGATATTGAAAAGTTCAGTAGCGGGCTTGTTTGATCCAAGGGCCGGAAAAGTACATATCATCGGAGATGATGTAAGAGAAGGCGGTGAGAATGAGCGAGCTGAACCGCGGGCTTTGGCAGTCCATCGGAGATGGAGAATGACCTGGATTTTCAACTAGTGATTCCAAAGAACATGACCCAAGTGAGAATGACCCGACAATGGCGAGAATGACCCAATGGCATGAGAGTTTTGCAGAAGGAGAAAAAGAGGTGGGTGGAAATGGATTAGGGTCTTGGATTAGAGTGTATAGTAGAAGAAGAGTAAGGGGCATTATAGACATTTTTTTCCATAGGGGTAAAATCAACTTTTCACCCAATTCCGGCCTAAATCTGTCGGAAAGGGTTATATTTGAACATACAATAACTATCTAGGGTTATATTTGCACTTTGAATTATCAAAAGGTTATATTTGCACTTATGTGAATTAGGTAGGATTATATATATGCACTTTTCTCAATTCATTGAGAAAATTTGCATGCAAGTTTTCATATTGAAAGAGTACTAAAGAGCCATTGCTTTGTTCCAATATGTCTCTAAATCTTTAAAGAAGTTCAAAATCGTATACCTTAATTTATCGGGAGGAGGAGATCTAGCTAGCGTCGACGAGTTTTGATCTCAGAGAGAGCCTAATCAAGCCTAATCGGTAGCAGGGGGAGCTTGCAAAATCCTCACTTATAATTAGTAAAGATGAGTACTATTGTATGGGACACTTTGTACTGTTATCTTTCTGATTAATGGATTTATTTGGAACTGGACATGGTCCCACAGATGTAGGTGAATTCTCCGAATTGCGTAATCAAATCTAGTGTGTCAACTTTTATATTTTAACATACTTGATTAAATTGAAAAAAATATTAATTTTAATTAGATAATTGGTAAAACCAAAATTTGAAGAGTGACGATTGATGATTTTTTTTTGAGAAGGAAGATTGATGATCCTTTGTTACGAGTAAATGGCAAGCAAACTGGATACCAAAAGTTGTGAAGAAGCGGTACTTGACTGATTGTTGTAGTAAAGAACATTGATGGAGGAAAAGGTACATTGATGGAGGAAAAGGTATTGATTAAAGTGTAGTTATCTTGATAGAATGTCTGTCTATAAGTTTATGCACATGTCACTTATTTTTTTACTTTATACATTGCATTTATTAAATTACGTACTAAATGTAGAAAATTTTAAAATATTTTTTATATATCATATATTGTAATATTTCCATAAGTCATAAAAAAATCAAGGTTTAAAGTGTAAATTAGAAGAAATGAAGATAAAACTTTTGGGTTTCATGAATCGGGTTATAAACTTTACAACTACTACATGTTGCATAATAAAATTTTAATATTGCAACTAAGACCTTTAACCTTATTATTCTAATTAAACTCCGTCTTTCCATAGGTTATGGAAAGACGGTCTTTCCAAAGACTTTGCCTATTTTTATATTTTCATACTAAAATATATACTATTACTTGTTTTAACTTTAAAATGCAAGAGTGCGTCTCTTGAAAGACGGTCTTTCCATAAGTTATGGAAAGACCAAGGTTTAAAGTGTAAATTAGAACAAAT
>JAUOBV010055997.1:0-13812 GCA_032360425.1 Rubia occidens
CATTTATTCAGACTTTTGAGACATTCTCATAATCTTCATTGTTGCTTAAACCTGCAGGCTATTTAAGTATTCAATACACCATTTATATTCGTACCCTGCGGGCTAGACGTTTATAGAGAAACCTTTTAAGTGTACCCTCCGAGCTAGACGATTAGAAGTCGAGTTGAGTGTACCCTGCGGGCAAGACGCTGCTTCTCGTGCCATTTAGGTGGTTTGGGCGAAATTTCATCCAAGTGAAATATCCAAATTCCGCAATCCAGAGTCTTCGCAAGGAGATTCATATCAATGGGGATACTAAGCTTTTTCAATTGATGGATGAGTGCCATATGCTTTAGGAGTTAAAAGTTGTTTTTTGTTATTGTAAGAATTAATTTTTTTTTGCTAAGGTACAAATCCTTTGGTAAATGTACACTTGAGATTGTGGTTGATTACATTACAAAAAACAGGACATTTTACCTTGGTTCTACGGGACCTTAAGGTATATTTTTTTACTTCTGTTCAGAACCAAGACAAAAAAGAACTTCTTACCTCAATTTTTAACCGACATCGGTAGGTATTGTGACTGAAGTCGGTCAATGGCAATCGGAAGACCATGGTAGATTATACCTGTGATATTGCAAAAACCGATGTCAAAATCTACAGGAAAACAATGTTGGTTGTAGCATGAAGGAATACAATAGGTTAGGAATAGTTGCTACGTCGTCCTAGTCGACGTTGTTCTAATATAAAAGTAACATTGCAGATAATGAGCAGCGACATCACGCACTGGCGTGGAATGGTGATTAATACGACATCATTTTTCTAAGGCCGACGTCACCAAAAAAAGGATCCCAGTTTATACGACATTGGTCTGGTGTCGTTTTGGCTTGGGATTTGTGCGATGTCATGAATGAATCAGTAGGCATCGATTCTCATATAGTTTTATAATAGGTAATATCTGATGACACAACAAATCAATGATCGATAGCAATCACATTTTATTTACAAAAACCGACATTACCAATATATTAAAATACAAGAGATTGTTGTGAATAACTCTCATTATTCTATTACAGCAGATACACATATACCAAAGGATGTACAAATAATAAAGCCAAGAGCATACGAAAAATCTTAGCATGGAATGCAGGAAAGCGACGTCGCAAGGTGAAATACCAAAGTTGCAATATCTGAATAACGAGCGATGTCGCATATTTATGGGTTCCAGTCAGTTCCTGCCAAATGTGACTTCGGTAACCATTCGGTCATATCTTGTACTTGAAGATGCACTTACCGACGTCGCACATTCAACCTGTGTTCATACTAAAATTTGATTATTTTCCACAATCAACCCTACTATCAGCCTTTTTTCTCACTCCTTAAAAACATGGAATGATATTGGGAATATAATCAATATACACTGTATAACATGTAATGTAGTCAACATAATTTGTGAAAATATTCAACCATTGTTGAATGGGAAAAAAGATGTAAAAGGTATGTTCATAAAATTGCTAAATGAACATGGAATAGAGGGAAAACTACCTCAATTAATTTGAACACAGAGATGCTCCATCCTAAGTTACTTGTTGATGTATCGTATTTGGAACAAGATTATTATTTATGTATTTTGATAATTAATATTTATTTTATAATCTTCGTGTTAGCAATGTTACTTTTATGTTATTCAATCCTTATTATTTAACCTAACATACGCAAAAATTTTGAAAATAAGTATCAGTAACAAAGCTAAAAAAATTATGGGGCACTGTGGCAGTCAGTCTTGAACTAGAAAATAACTGTTGCGAAATTAATTTTGAAGTAATGTCGAACTGCTAACTGGCTGGTTGGTGGGAAGAAATTTTTAGGCTCGCCCACCAAAGTATGCAACGTCTCTCAGTACTCGACACCATGTTGCTTGATCCGAGTTTGGTACGACGTCGCATATATCTAAGCAGACAAAACTATGGTTCAAAATGGCATTTTTTTTAAAATGATTATAAATAAGGGGAACCTGAAAAGCAGTTCAACCATCTATTTACAAATTTCCCACGAATTCCAACAGTTTCTAGCTTCCTCCTCATCTTCTCTACTCAGGAAAAAAATTTGTTCTTCCCTATTTCCTAACACCTAACTTTTCAAATTCTTACTATACAATATCAGATATGTGGTCTGTGAATGTGTTTTGATCTTTTGGCTATCTAGTTTTATCTCATATTTTTGCAAGTGTGAACTTTCCTTGAGTTGAAACTTAGGTACAATGCTTTGGTTTTTTGTTTAATATGATGTTGATTATGCGTCATCTTTCTGGTTATATGTGTTTTTTCCCAAAGCAACCTCTGATATATGCTACATCACTAATCTGTCTGCCACAACTCGGTTCATGTGATTATAGTGCGACCTCGTATCTTCTTATTTCCAGTATCTTATCTTAAATTTTATGACGTCGCACTATTATTGGGTGACCTTCGACTTGAACTAAATGTTACCAACATCGCATTATGACTTCTAATTCTACCATTTTTATGCATATGCGACTTTGGTTTTATTTCGATCATGTCTTCGGCTTAACCGACCACTGTGAGAAGTCGCATGTACACATCGGTTATCCCACAGGTTTGAGTCGACATTCACCTACAATGGCATTTCCGAAGTCGCACCTTGCACTCCATTGGGCTGTTCACACTTAACATTTTTCCTTTCGATGCAGGATTGATGGCTGCTGAACGATCGTCTAATCCACCCATTTATATTTAAAACACATATTCACACTATATATATAACAACTAATTTGTTTTTGGTTTTCATACAGTTCATCGCACAATGTCGGAACCTAGAGCCTGTTTTGTTTGACATTGACCATCATACGATTTCTCTTGATATCCTACATTTCCACGGCACTCTTAAGTAGCAGAACTTTGGGACAAACCCTACTTTGGTAAAACTTTTTAAATAATTTTTATATTTTTACAGTTGCACATATATATATATGCATATTTCTAAATAATATCTTTTTTGAAATTTATCTCAGTACATCCCGTGTGAGATTGTACCACTCTTGCCGACTGAGAAGACTCTCATAGTGCTAATTTGCTACGAAACAGAGTGGCATATGAACTATTCGGGGCAAGGTAATATCAAGGCCCTTTCCCCCAAAGGTTTTTGGAGAATTCCTTAGGGGAAACAATCTATGCATTAGGGACACCTTGTTCTTCGAGGTACTACAAGTTGGGGGGCCAATCGTCTTTAAGGTCATTGAGAGGTCATCGTCGTACCTCTCAAAGATGTAATTTATAAACCCCTTTTCTTACTAAATACAACTAAGTAGATAGTATGGCAAGTCGAGATTGTCCACAGAGAAGAGGGATATTTCCTAAGCGTCTAAGCATGCAATGGTGAGTATAAGCCTATGTATATGTACACATAGATATATAAAAGCAAGTAAAATGGGGTTTTTTGTTGGTTGGTTTCCTAAGTTATGAAATTAAAAACAAGACCACTAGCAAAGTCAAGTAACTATGCTAATCATGCAACAAACTACAAATAACAAAGCCTTGGGGGTAATGGATATCCGCTTCCTTACCTATTATCTATCCTTGAATCCACTACCTATTCACTACTTTAACTACTTGTTGTTAAGAATAGTAGTTTACAAGAGTGAATTCGATATCTCTCGCTAAACCTCATCAACAACATTAGAAGCTCTAAATCATGCTCTTGGATTTCATATCAAAGTAAAGGATAAGTAGCTACTTTCTCCGAACCCTAACACATAATCATACAAGCAATTCATATACTCAAACTTCTAGCACCATTAATCATTCAACAAAAAAATTCAAGTACAATAAATACACAATAGCAAAAGCACCAAATAGATAGATATGGATTCTCAAGACATAGATATGGAAGCTTCAATCTAAGGCTCCCAAGGAGTTAATTAAGCTAATTTACAAAAACCCACTAATCTACAAAAACTAAGAAAAGAAAGAAGAAAATAAGAAGAGAAAATGGAGATCTAAGGGTTTTGGGGAGCAAATTTCGTCCAAGAGAAGTTGAAGAAATGAAGATAAGGTAGGCAGTATTTATAGTGCAAGAGTAGGTGAGAAAATGGTCAAAAGATGAAACAGGTGTGCGGCCGCGCGTCGGCCACACGTTTTCTACTCTGAAGCCTCGTTTTGCCATGCTTTTGGGTGTTCGGCCGTGCGGTTCAGCGCGCTGGCCGCGCGCCCGATTTTCTTCACCCGGCCGGTCTTCCGTTGCTCCGTTTCTGATCTTCTGTTGCTCCGTTTTGAGAGTTCTTGTAGTCGTTTTATGGTACTCGAGAAGACGAATCCAATGGTACCATACTTGAAGGTTGGTTCTTATCGTATAATTCTCAGAACTCTGATTTAGACTTTCGGATCACAATTAATCCGCTTCTTTGACTTCCTTCTTCAACCCTTCTATCTTCTACCACATTTTAACCAGTGGCCTTCATTATTCTACCATCCTTTTGAATGGTCTTCACTAAAACAGTCCAAAATGTTTACGAGCAATTTACAAATTAAGCTCACAAGAACAAATCTAGATGCTCATAAGGACCAAAAATCAATTAGACTCAAAAGTAGGTTACAAAATGAAGGATTTAAATACGAAAACCAAAAATGGTTATCTAAACCCCTTATGATGTAAACCTACCTAAATCTAGCAATCTTCCAACAAAAAGGTAACAAATGAGATGTTAAATACTTCGGAAAATACATGCATTTGACGTCATATCAGCCACATTCTATCAAAAGCTTTTGTGGGATACAGTTTTAAAATGTAGTTAGGGTTAGGTTTTTTAAAGTTTAAAAATCTTACCATTTCATTAAGATAAATTATATTATCAGCAATTTCCCTTTCTTTCATAAATGCAGTTTGTTGGTTAGAAATAATGCCAGGCATTAGAGGCTTTAATCTTTCCATGAGCCATTTTGAGAAAATTTTGCTAACAAATTTTGAAAGGCCAATTGGTCTAAAATCACCAAAGTTAGAAAAAGTAGCCTTCTTTGGAATTAAGGTAATCCAGGTACTTGAGATTCCTTTTGGAATTTCATTACCTAGAAGAAAATGTTTGTGGTATCTATAATGTCCTTGCCTACAAAATCCCATAACTTAGTGAAAAATCTAGGGGTGAAACCATCTGGTCCAGAAGCACTACTGGAATTGAGGCTAAAGATTGCTGTTTTGACCTCTTCCAATGTTGCAGACTGAATGAGAGTAGAATTTTGAGCATCAGTAATGATAGATGGGATCTGAGAAAGGAAAGGCTTAAAATAAGAACCAAATTCCTGATGAAATTCACTACATAGCAGTTTTGTGAAATGGTTTATGGTCTCTGCTTCAATGTTTTCCTGCTTATCTAGCCATATTCCTTGTTCACTTTTAATCTTGTTGATTTGAAGCCTAGAATTCTTTTCTTGACAAGATTTGTGGAAATTTTTTATGTTTAAATCTCCTTCTGCCAACCATTTAACTCTACTATTTTGTTGCCAAAATGATTCCTGCTCCTTTAGAGCTTTTAGAAGAACTGCCTTAGACTTATTTAGCTTAATTAGGTCATCTTCAGAGTTAGAGTCAATGTAATTTACCTCTTGAAGTCTTAGCTCTTCCTCAGCTAGAGTAACATTACTATCTATATTACCAAAAACTTTCGTGTTCCACATTTTTATCAAGGGCTTCAGTCTTTTTAGTTTTAAATACAGGGCTACCATGGGTGATTCTCTTACTGGGATGCACCAACTCTCAGAGACAACATTTTTGAAATCATCCCTTCCTAACCAAACATCAAGAAATCTAAATGGTCTAGGTGAAGAAGTTTGATTACTATTGATATGAAACAGAAGTGGAGAGTGATATGATGTCATTCTATTCAAAACCTGAATAGAACTGGCTGGAAATGTTTCCTTCCAGGAGATAGAAGCTAAGCCCTTGTCTAACTCCTTATATGTAGGTTGATGTAATCTATTATTAGTCCAGGTAAACTTATTACCTACTGTGGTGATCTCTTCTAGTGCATTAGACAAGATAAAATTATTGAATTCATTTATGCTCCTTGAGTTTGGACTAAAAGATCCCTTACATTCATTAACAGATGAGATTGTATTAAAATCACCTATTATTATCCTCTTAGCATCTGGTAGTGAGGATAGACCAGGCCAGAGTTGTCTCCTTCCTATCCTATTTGTTAGTCCATAAACTAGCACTAGTTCCATATCTGATTTATCTTGAATCCAGTCAAGTTTGATTGACAAATGGTTTCCTTGATCTCTTAAGGAAATTGTAACCGCTGATGTCCACATAATCCATATTTTTCCTGACTCTGAGAACATACAATTATGAAAGTTGAGTTTATTCATATAATGATGACATATAGAGTTAAGGCGCATAGGTTCAATAATAACTAAAACTTCCCGTTTATGAAGCCTGATAAGCTTTTTTAATCTGACCATAGAAGTTTCCATACCTCTGAGATTCCAGAACATAAAATTAATTTGCAGGATTTGTCCATTCATATTTACGGGAAGAAGAGCGTTTTGATGGTGATCTAAGTGTCATTCTGTTTATTTGAGTGATTTTTTTTGTCTTTTTTGATTTTGTATTTAGATTGGTGTTTTCAGGACTTACCTTATCCCGCTGTTATTCTTATGAACTTAAAATTGCAGTGTCCTCTGTTATGATGTCCTCTTTATCTTGAAGAGGGAGAAACCTATTTGTGACAATTGGACTAGATGTATCTAAAGGGGGAGCAAGAAAGTCATCAGTAGCAACATGTAATAGAGAATAAAAATCAGTGATATTGATATCATCCTTAGAGTAGGGTTTAGAACTAGAGTGTCTCTTATTTTTTTCCATTCCTAGGATCAGTGATTTATCAGATTGAAAATTGTTAGAATGGTACAGATTAGATTGTTGTGGTGAGGGTTCAGGTACCTTCTCTTTATCCATTTTTGAGAGTGGGGTATCAGGGTCAAGGGATATATGACTAGTGCTAACATTTGAGGATATGTAGATGGCAAGGTTGATTTTTTTGTTAGTCACCTGAGCTGTATGAGGATAAACTTCATTTTGGTGAGTTTTGTTGATATTAATGGTGCAGTAGACAGATTGCTAGGATCCTGGTCACCCAAAAGAACATTGTCCTCAATTTTTTTAAGTCCTCAAGAATAGAGGGGGGATTATGCAAATACAATACCAATAGGCTTCCATTTCAAAGTTCTGAAACTATCTGTGGGGTTTATAATCCTACATTCATCAATAGAGTGACCTAGTTTACAACAGTGTGAACAGTAAGATGACAGGTCCTCATATTCTATAGCATACTTATTGTTAGAGTTAATTGAACCCAACCTGATAAATTGCCTCAGATTATGCATTAGGTTGATTTCCACATAGATCTTAATGGTTGATGACCTAGTAAGGGCTGCAGTTGCAACGTCCATTTTGATAAAATTGCCAATAATATTACCGATAGACTGAATCGATGAAGTGTTATAATATTATAAAAGAGCATCACGAATAGTAACCCATACCAGTACAATGGACGATTCAGAATGGGGAGTAAATTCTGGCGTCCATCGTAATTCCTTCATGGGGCTCCATTTAAAGTCCATCCACCCTTTATCCAGCAACGTTGGAAATCATCGGTCTGTTCAAATCGGATAAGAATATGCTTGAAGTCCAGTGAACCGATTTGGTAATTTCCCTTGAAGCCCGCAGTCTTAAACGCGGTGTGAAGTTGCTCCATTATCGGTGTTTAATGAATTTTCTGATTAGGGTGTTGCTGTAGTGGGCTGAAAACTGCTGGACGTCGTCTTTAGAGTACAGGCAAGCCAGGTCTCCCTTATACTCAGTAATAGGCTTCAGGTTTGGATTGGATGGAAGATTGGTGGTAATAGGCGGGGGGAGAGTGTTTAGTGCTTGTAAGAACAATTTATTGAGGCCGCCATTATTGATTGGCAGCGGATCTACCATGGATGGCATCAAATTACGATGAAAAGAAGCCGTTAACGGTGAAGAAACAGTTGGTAAAGCAAGAGAGAGAATGGAGGACTTTGTATCTTGAGGTTGGGCTATATAAAAAATAATTGAAAATAAGATTACAGAATTAAATGTACACATTAAATTAAAAATATTAATGATTAAATGATAATAATAAAGTATCAAATTGAAAATGTTGACCATCAATTTTTTTATAAAAAGAAATACGTAGAATTTAATTATTTAAATATCAAATAAGAATATAAAAAATATAATAGAGTATAGTAGTTAAATTTCAAATAAAACATGAATTTAAATTTTAATAAAAATTGTTTAACTATAAATAAAATATTTTAAAATGCATCAAATTTAACAGTTAAACATGAATTTGAAAGCATTAAAGTTTAAAATGTAACACTGACATTGGAAAAAATAAAACATCAACAATAAAATAAAATAAAATCAATTCACAATATTAAAACATCAAGAATAAATTAAATAAGAATCATAGGTATTAGTTTGTAAAATTACATGTAGAAGCTAATACATTAATAAAAAAGAAAGTATAAGTTAAAACTCTAAAATAACTGTGTCTTTTGAAAAAGGGCTTTTCATAAGTTATGAAAAAATCAAAATTTAAACTTTAAATTATAAGAAATTAAGATAAAACTTTCGAATTGCATTTATTGGGTCATAACTTATAACTGTTGCACGTTGGATAATGTATTTTTAATATTGCAACTGAAACATTTTCTCCTTCTATAATTTTAATTCAACCTCGTCTTTCCAAACGGTCTTTCCCAAAATATTTCCAATTAATATAGCAGTAAAATATCCGAAACTAGTGTTAAAATAAGAATAGTGTAGAAAATTTAACATATAAACACAAGATCGACATTAAAAGATAAATATTTAATTTCAAACACGTGATTTTAGTAGAAAAAAGACTTATGGGTAAAACATCAAATATTGGGAATGAAACATCATGTCTGGAAATAAAAAGGCGTGCATTGCTAAAAAAAATGGGAGAAAAATTGACACGCAGAATTTTTGACCCGAATTTTTGACCCGCAAGATTCTTTTTACCTGGAATGTTTAATTCCCTAATTAATTGTGCCCAGCACCCCCAAAAAGTGGCATTTGTACCTAAATCCTTCCTTATTCTTTCAATCTTTCTATAAAATATTTGGAACATCATTTCTAATTAAACTTCATTATTTTGCATATTTATCATTGGTCTCTCTATGAGATGAGTTTATACAAAACTTTGTCTAAATTCAAATCCTTATACTCCCCCTATCCTAGTTAAAATGACAAAATTTCATTTTTTGTCCATTCCAATAAAAATGGCACAATTTGAAAATTATCTTAAATGGAAAATAATATATGTTGTAAAATTTCTACAATGTCCTCTTTAAGTTCAACAACTTTTAAATTGACCACACTACTTTTTAAAAATATCTCTATTTTTTAACACATATTCCTTGCCATATTAGTTTTTATAAAAAAAAGTGAGCCAAAAATAAATGTATCATGACATTTGGAATGGAGGATTATATAAATTCAAAACATTGTCCCTTTGTGGGAGGTATGATTTCTAGAATTTAGAATTGAAATCACGAATTTTGCAAATCTTTGTTTGGTAACCGCGTTTGAAATTTTGCAGATTCGAAATTTAGGAGTCAAAATATATATTACTCCCGGTAGAAACGGCTGATTTTGACTTTTTAACAGTTGGATTAAAAAAATTTGTCCATTAATATCTTAATTAAATAATTAATATTTAAAAAATACACATTTAGATAAATCTAACGTAATACTACTCGATAATATCCTTAATTATATACTAGTAGAATTTTATGATTTAACTTCATTAATTTTGACTAAATAAATAGTACAATTGTAGCTTATGCTTGGATAGAGAGAGTATAATTGTTTAAAATTTTGATTCCAAAACTTAATTTTAAGCATTAAAATTAGACTTGATAAAATTTTCTTAACTTTATTTCAAAATAATAGTAATTGAACATATGAAAATCTTTTTTGACCGACTAACTGTTAGATGAAGTCATTATATAATTGATGTAACTAATGAGATTATCTAATTTTTTTATATATTTGCAACGAGAGTTCTACAACTTTGAGAACTTTTTAAAATGGTTGCAATGTATAAATAATTATAATTTGACCTTAAAAGTTATTGAAGCAAAAGTTTTCATGATCGGTCCAACAGTTGGAGTAAAATTTTCAATTATAAATTTTTTTATTTTAAATTAATTTAATAATAATTTTAATTCTAAATTTAAAAATATTTATGTCAAACAAGATTTTAGCAAAACATATGCTTCACAAATTTTATTTAAAATTTAAGAAATCTTAAAAAAATTGTAATTCCAAATTGTAAATAATTCTCCCTCTGTTTCTCTATTTGTGGCAGCATAGGGTATATCTGCTTGAATTTAGGTGAAGAAAATGAGTGGATGAAATTGAATGTAGAAAGTAAAAAAATATATATAATGTTAGGATGAAATTGAAGTAATTTTGTCAAAAATGGAAAGTGTGTCATTTAAAAAAATTCCAATAAGGTAAGTGTGCCACAAATAGAGAAATGGAGGGAATAACATTTTACTTTCTACACATACTCTTGACAACTTACCTTCCACCCAGGTACTAGAACATGTACAATGCTAAACCCGCTCCGAGCCCGCTCTTACGTTTCATTTCATTAAATAATAAATCTCTCCTTTCCACCTCATCAATTGAGTCCACAACTGAATCACTCTATTTTTTTCTCCACAATGGTTCGTACCACTTTGAATCCACTCCATGGACCCACTTGATTCTCTCTATCCTACTCATTAATTGTTTCTTTAATATTCAATTCAAATAAATTTACCAAACAAAATAAATTGTAATGTGAAATTTAATAATACACTTATAATTTTTTAATTGGGTTTTTTTTTCAAATTTACTTTTTGAAATTAATTTCAATTTTTGAAACTTATTCCATGAACCATAATTAAAAAAAATCATATTTTTTTAAGACTGTAATTTTGATTTTTTGAAAGATCAAAAATTTAATTTAGATTTTTAAAGAATATTTCCCACTTTTTGAATTTTTAAATTAAAAATCATTTTTTTGGAATTTAAAAACTATTTTAAAAAATTGGTTGGGCCGCGTGTCCCAATCAGGTTTCAAATTTTTTGAAAAGGGGGAGTAATTTAATAATAGGGTGGCACCCTGGGTCAATCAAAGTGATGAGCAGGCCCTGCAGTACATGGGTTTTCTCTGCCATTTCTGACTTGGGCTGAGGTTATTTTGTTGAGCCGAAAGGACGGGCTAATTGAAAGCAGCTCGTTCCGAGTCTTCCACTTGAAAATTTTCTGTTCCAATTCTGTCTCAATTTTTAATTGATCCCTATTTGAGCCCATTGTACATGCTCTTGAATCCCGGAATCGTTTTGTTCTTTTCCTCGTAATGGAGTACGGGCCGTAATAGTCAGCTCAGGTTATTTTTCAACGCACGGAACCATTTTTCAAACCACTATCGATATCAGTGCAGATCAATAGGTTAAAAAATGGGTAGATTTTTCCACGGCGGCCAATCTGTACAGTGCTTATCGCCTGAAGCAGTATATAAATAGGAGCATTATAATTGACAAACTATCGTCTTCTATAAGAGCCATGGATGTTACAACAATCCTGTTTTACCTTGCACTCTATTTTGCCGTCTGGCTATGTGTTTGTGTCCTCACCTCTAATCTAAGGTCCAAGAGCTCACCTAGAACTCATCCAGGACCTTACAGGTTTCCGGTCATCGGCAACCTCCATCAAATTGGTTAAAATCCCCTTCAAACATTAGCCAAACTCTCAGAAAAATATAGTCCTCTGATGTCTCTCAGGCTAGGATACAAGAAAGTAGTAGTCGTATCATCCTCCACCGTCGCTCGAGAAGTCCTGCAGAAAAACGACCAGATTTGCTCTAGCCGCGCCATTCTGACGGCTGCCCACGCGCATGATCATCACAAGATATCCATCGGCTGCCCGCCCGTTGCCGGGCCGTGGCGGCTGATAATGATAATTTGGGAAGAAGATTAAGGAGGAAAAAGGAAGAGATTTTTGGAGTCAAAATATATGCTGCTTTATTATGATCAGAGTACTGCTTATATTAGTAGACTTTACTGGAATGAAACAAACGATCCTACAAACTAGGAAAAGGAATATCACGACTAGTTCTACAGCTAAAACTAGGGAACAACCACATACTCATTCCATGGCTTATTGGAAAGATAAAACAGAAACTAAATAAGATAATGCAGCAGCAGAAGATTATATCATTCCTCCCCCCTTTAAAATCCTTGTCCGCAAGGATAAACTCAGGATACGACTTGCCAAATCGCCCCTCGTTCTACCAAGTTGTATCCTCTTTCGGTGCTCCTTTCTATTTGATCGGGACTTTTGACTTTCCTCGATATTTTCCCTTCTGAACAATACTCCGATCAAGAACAACTTCAGGTTGAGGAAGAACAGCAGATTCATTCGAAACTGGCATAAGTTGATGAGAAGCGGGGTTGTCTAGCAGTCCCAGACTCCTGCGCAACATACTAACATGCAATACGTCATGAATTTGCGAGCCAGAGGGAAGAGCTTGGCGATATGCCACAGGACCCATCTTCTCCACTATCCGATAAGGCCCAAAGAATCGAGGTGAAAGTTTCATAGAAGTTCGGAATGCTACTGAACTCTGACGATACGGCTGAAGCTTGAGATATACATAATCTCCAACCTCAAAAGAGACCTCCCTTCGATGTTGATCAGCGTGAACTTTCATTCGTTGCTGAGCCAGGGAGAGATTATGGCCAAGTCGCGCAATATTGAATCTCGATCACACAGATACTCCTCCACTGCTTGAACATTTGAAGTCCATGGAATGTAAGCAAGGACACTTGGCGGCTGAATACCATAAACAGCTTCGTACGGGGACATCTTTGTGGATGAGTGAAAATAAGTTTTATAACTAAATTCAGCCCAAGGAATCCATTCAACCCACTTACATGGCTGGTCACCAGCAAAACATCTTAAATACTGCTCTAAGGTTCGATTAACCACCTCGGTTTGGCCGTCCGTCTGGGGGTGGTAGCTAGAGCTCATACAAAGCTTAATACCTTGTAGCTGGAACAAGGTTTTCCAAAAAGAGCTAATAAACACCTTATCTCAATCGCTCACAATTGAAGCTGGAAGACCATGGAGACGAAACACATTAGCTACAAATGCCTTTGCGACAATTATAGCTGTAAATGGATGCTCTTAGGGAACAAAGTGAGCATACTTGGTTAGGCGATCAACAACAACCATTATAACCGTGTGCCCATTTGATGCTGGATACCACTCAATGAAGTCCATTGATATGTCGGTCCACATGCGAGCCGGAATGGGTAAGGGATGCAAGATACCTGTAGGCTTCATGCAATCCATTTTGTAGCGTTTACAAACATCGCAATTCCGGAGGAATGCCTTAACCGATTGATGCATATTAGGCCACAGAAAACTAGACTTGATCCGAGAAAGAGTTTTGAAATCCAAAATGTCCACCAACCGGGGTTGAATGGCAATTTGAAATTATATTCTCAACTAAAGGAGAATGTGAATTCAAATAAACCTTACCCTCTTTGAACCAAACACTATCTCGCTGAATCATTTTCGAAAGAGAATGGCCCAAGTTTGAATAAAAAGGATCTTGTTCCACCTCTTTTTGGAGTGCTGGCCACCAATCTGCACGAGGCATAGAGATGGACATGAATTGAAACTCAACCTTGCGGGATAAAGAATCAG
>JAUOBV010056099.1:0-13812 GCA_032360425.1 Rubia occidens
CATACAAAATGAAATGTAATATAACTACATTTGACATTATCATAAAATATCACATCTATTAATGATGAAATAAACAAGTAATAATTAATAACTTTAAAAAAATTAAAAAATACCTCACAGGACATGGATTGTATAGGTTAATGACCACCCAAAATGTAGAATAATGTAGTTAAAATTTTTACCCCACATCTGAAATTTACAACAAATTTTATAGAAATTTTCTTCTCCATTTTTCGTAATAAATAACATTAATTAGGGGGAGATGGGGGTTGTGGAAGGAGAACCGAAAAAGTAAAAAAAATTGGGGAGGGAGAACCCATCATGGGAGCAAATTGAGAACCGAAAAGGAAAGGAACTCACCAAAAATCGAAAGAGAACCGGATGGAGAATTGAAAAGAGAACTGGAAGAGAGAACCGAGAAAGAGAACCAGACGCGGAGCCGAAATGAGAATAGGGAAGGAGAACTGAATATGGAACGGGGATGTAAACCGGGAGACCAAACCGAACGCGGAACCAAAAAGAGAACCGGGAGGGAGAACTAGCCGCGAAGAGAAAAAGGGGATTTAGGAATTAGAACCGGGAATTGGGATTGACAACCTTTCTAGGCGGAGAGAGAACGATTAGGGAAATAGTGGGCGGAGAAGAAGACCGGTGAACGGGGGGAGCGATCCTCCGGAGAAGTCCGGTGGAAAAATAGAAGAATCGGTAGGAAGAAGGAGATCCGGAGAGGAGATGGCCCACCGGCGGTGGAGATGGGAAAACTAGAGGTGGGTGAAGAACGGTTAAAACTGACCTGTGCGGGGTGAGCGGAGGTTGGCGAAAGAGAAGCCGGTGAATAATGGTGGAAAGAGAACGATCGGGGGTGGAGGTCGGAGTAAAGCGGGCCGACGAAGGTCGGAGATTACAGCGGGCGGCGACAGAGAAACCTTAATCTCCGGCGGAGGGGGAAAAGATAGAGGGCAGCAACAGAGATACCTAAACTCGTCGAATCACCGCTGTCGTCCGCCCACAAACACCACCGGCCGGCCATCTACCTCCCACAACCATCACCGGCTGGCCACTGTACTAGTTTGCAATTAATTAAACCTTAATTAATCAAATAGATTAACATTAGTTTATAGTATCAATTTACAAAAAACCCAAATACAAAAATTTATACACAATACAGGGCGTGATTAAGTAATATATAGGGCGTGAAATATGATCCACATAATTTAATCTCAACTTCCAAATAAACAAATTTAGAGTCAAAGCGCAACAAATAAATACTCATATTATAATCACTACTCTACTAGCAGGTACAACTTAATAGCAATACAGAATTACCTCTAAGATCGTGTGCGGTAGGTTTTTACTGGTTCCTGTTACACTAAGTCAAATAAAGAACTAGAGTTAGGTTTCATGTTGCTTTACAACTATATGGTGTAATATTTTACAAATTCTTATGATTTAATAATACAATCATGGTAAGAATACGAATCCCACGAGGTATCTATTAGCCCGAAAAGATGGATAACAAAGACAACGTAAAGAAAATAAAGGAAATAATGACACAAGTATTTGCGTGGTTTGGTCAAATTGACCTACATCCAATGCTGGAGGACACCGGAAGTTTCATTATATGTGGAGAAAGTACTATAAGGCTTTTCCTACCACCTATTAAAGCATTATGCAGCAGGGGTTTTGGCTTCTACAACTACAAAAGGAGAGTTAAAGAGAGAAGAAAGCAAGTAGCAATTGAATGCTCTGCTTGAGGTGTGTTTAAACTACTAAGTTCATCCCCTATTTATACGACTCCAAGTTCACCAATGGCCAAGAGCTCTCAAACAAAACTTATCCCAAAATCCCAAGAAATCTTCTTTCTTGCTTCAAGCATTGATTGGGAACATTGAGTCCAAATGATTCTAGGAAAAAAACCATGATAGTTGAACCCCACTAGTCAAAGAAATAATGTTTCAATTTGCTAAGAATATAATAAATTTGTGTTGCAATTTAATGCGTTGCATGCTTGTCTTTGCTATCCTCCAAAAAAGTGATTATTCATGGACAATTTGGGTGAAGACCATTAAGACTTCACAATTCTCCACCTTGGTTTGAACCCCCAAAAGTTATAGCTTACTCAAATTCCTCCGGCACAACCCTAATTGTCCAAATCACCAACAATGAACACCAATCATGTTCAAACATTGCTTGAACTTGAAATAGGGAAGAGCCTTTATGATCATATCAGCAGGATTATCCTTTGTATTAATTTTCTGAACAAGGACCTTCTTCTGTGCAATGATATCAAGAATGAAGTGGTACTTAATATCAATATGTTTGTCCGCTCATGATACATCTGATCTTTAGTCAAGTAAATTACACTTTGACTATCACAGTGAATAGTAGTAACCCTTTGTTGTAGAGTTAATTCGCCGGAAATACCTCTCAACCACAAAGCTTGGTCTGACGGCCATATATTTTGCCTCAGTAGTAGAAAAAATGACTACATGTTGTAGAGTAGCTTTCCATCTAGTTGCACAATCTCCAATGAAAAATGCATAACCTGTAAGAGACCTGCGGTTATCAAGATCGCCAGATAATTCTGAATCTACAAAACCAACCAGAGTGTTGTTGGTTCTACCAAACTCCAAACATATGTTCGAATTGCCCTTTAATTATCTTAGAATCCACTTCACAACCTACCAATGTACTTTTCCCAGATTGGCAAATTAACAGCTAGTGAGATATCAGGACGAATACAAACCACTGCATACATTATACTCCCAACTGCATTTGAATAAGGAACTCTAGCCATATAATCTTCTTCTTCCTCTATTTTTGGTGATTGGGCAGTAGATAGCTGAAATGGCTACCAAGAGGAGTGCTAATTGGTTTGGAATTATGCATGACAAATCGCTCCAAAAATTTCTCAAGGTAACTCTCTTGGGTCAGGTAAAACTTTCCAACTCCTCGATCTCTTCTTATCTCCATACCAAGAATCTTTTTAGCTGCTCCCTAAATTTTCATCTCAAATTTACTATTCAACAAGACCTTACTTATTAATTTCTGCAAGATTCTAAGACGCAATGAGCATGTCATCATCATATAATAGCAAATAAATGAATCAGTTATCTTGTAACTTCCGAAAGTAAACACAACTATCAAATATGCTCCTAGAGAAACCATGACCCAACATAAATGAATCAACCCACTTATACCATTGTCTTAGAGACTTCTTTAATCCATACAAGGATTTCTTTAAAAGAAAGCTCTCTCTTCCTTACCTTGAACTTATAAAACTTTAGGTTGACTCATATAGATATGCTCATCCAATTCACCATGCAAGAAAGCTGTCTTGACATCTAGCTGTTCTAACTCCAAATCAAACATCGGAACCAAAGCAAGCAATACATGAATAGAGATATGTTTCACAACAGGTGAGAAAACATCATTGAAATCAACACCCCGTACCTAACTGTAGCCCTTTGCAACCAATCGTGCCTTGTACTTGCATTAACACCCAAAGTATCTTCCTTTCTTTTGAAAACCCATTTGTAACCAACAATTGTCTTTCCCTTTGTTGGCATCAAAAGATCCCATGTTCCATTCTTGTGTAGAGATTCAATCTCTTCATTCATAGCCACCTAACATTTTTTCTGAATTAGCACCTAAAACTGCCTTTGAATATGTGGAAGGTTCCTCGTCTCCACCTGTTTCCTGTGCCACTGATAAAACATATGCAACCAAATTTGCATATCTTAAAGGTGGTGGAATGTCTCGTCTCGGTCTATATCTAGCAATAGAATAATCATCATCTCCTGGTTGATCTTCAACAAGTTTATGATCAGGTTCTTTAACCTCTTCTTGGGTTGGGTTTCTACCCGAAGAACCACCAATCTCTAACTCCACCCGTTTTTGTGCACTATCCTCTTTCTTTGAATCTCATGAATTGCAAGACTCTTTTCCAGAATGTAACACATAAGATTCATCAAATATAACATCTCTACTAATTAAAAATTTGGGTGATTTTGGATCAGGATACCACAGTCTATATCCTTTCACCCCTGAAGCATATCGGAGGAAATACATTTCTTAGCCCTAGGCTCTAGCTTTCCCTTATAAACATGCATATATATTGGACACCCAAATATTATTAAATTATAGTAATCAACAGGAGTACCTGACCAAACATCCTCCAGAGTCTTTAAATCATGCGGTGCACATGGAGAACGGTAGACGATGTGACAAACCGTACAGATAGCTTCAGCCCAACACCCAAATGTCATTTTGGCATTTGAGATCATGCACCAAGATATTTCCAAAAGAGTACGATTAATACTCTCTGCCATGCCATTCTATTGAGGCGTCGTATGAATAGTGCAATGTTGAGCTATTCCCTCATTCTTGAAGAACTCATTGAATTCATTTCCACAAAATTCCAACCCATTATCTGTCCTCAGATACTTAATTTTTTTTCCCTGTCTGTTTTTCAATCAAGGCCTTCCATTGTTTAAATGTTAACAAAACATCACTTTTAACCTTAAAAAATATACCCAAAATTTTCTTGAATAATCATCAATAAAAGTGAGTATATATCTTGCGCTACCCTTAGAAAGAATATGAGAGGTCCCCCAAAGATCAGAATGACTGCAATCCAAAGTACCTTTTGTTTTATGAACTGCAGGTAAATGAAAGCTAACTTTTTTCTGCTTTCCAAAAATACAGTGTTCACAAAATTCCAAGTTAGCAGTACTTTGACCACAAAGTAGTCCTCTCTTGCTTAACAGTGTTAAGTCTTTCTCGACCATCTATCCTAACTGCATATGCCACAATTTGGTGATGTCTTCATCTGAGGAAGTTGAGACGGCCACTACAACAATAACTGTAGATTCCTACAAAACATGCAAAGTGCCAACTCTGCAAGCTTTCATTAACACAAGAACACCTTTACAGATTTTCATAATTCCACCATCACCTGAGGGAAGAATACCCCGGTGACATTGATGCATTGGTCGGGACAACATGATTGTGAAAATGTTGTTTAGATTATTGGCTATCTCCAATTTTGTATTTCGTCTCTCCCCCACCCTACCATCTTGGATGAACCTAATTGTGAAGACAAAAACAAAATTCACCGGTTGATCGAACCAGACGTTAATCAAGTTTATGGACATTTACAATATGAATTACTAATGTCTAATAAAAAATTTATCTTTATTAAGGTCAATTATGTTCGTTTTGTTCAAACGCGGGCCCAATTGCTATGCTAATAGGATGAATTGTTGCAGTCCAATATATCCATGGCCGATGTCAGTAATATGTAGGTCATATGTCACAAAAAATTATTTATAAGCAACTTTGCTCATGAAGTTGGTCGGACACAAACACATTTGTTATGCCAGTGGGCTGAAATGATGAGGCCCACACTTAGACAAGCCAGTGTCGCTAAACAGTTGGTCTAGTATCGATCAGGTCGACTACTATTTAACATCACGTTGAGGCGGAATTCACAAAGCTACGTAACGGCTATATAGATGGAGCCCACCTCATACATCACTTTAAACATTCAATTTCTCTCCAATTTCAACAGTCTTCCTGCCCATCTTCTAAAAGGTATAGTTTCAACATGTGGTTATTTTACTTTTGTTTTTTAATTTACTATTGAAATTATTATGCATATGGTGTGGGAATGTGTTATTTGCTTCACGTGTTGAAGTTTCTATTGATTAGAGTTATAGGATTAGGTTCTGGGGTGTTATAGTATGTCATCCCCTGTTTTTGTGGCTAAATTGTTTTTGGTGTAGGAGCTTTCTGTTTGCCTGTTTTCTACTGTTGTCAGAGTGTCCCCATTTCAGGAATGCGATCGCTTGTCCATCGATTATATTTGGCAGGAGCAACCATTGTACGACGTCGTATATTGATATTTTCTGCAATTTACCTTGCATGTGACGAAGCGCACTTATCGGTAAACCATTCCGTTTTACCAAATCATATGCAACTTTGCTCTAACATGTTAAATTTTATATATTATTTGATTAACATATTAATTGAATTGATTTGTAACGAATCATTACAATATGAATATGAGGAATCATGTCTAACAATGCTGGTTCAAGCCGTTCCTTGATTGAGGTGAGCGATTTAATGTTTACATATAAATTATGTTTCCTTGTATTACCAATATTCTATTTTAATTTATAATTATTTCCTTGACCAATACAAATCTGTAGCAATTCGGATGATGACCGTCCGTGAACTACATTTGGCAATATCATTCTGCATTTTTTCCGCACACTGACGCAGATGAACTTCAGGGATATTCCCATCTTGGTAAATAATCTCTGTCACGTATTAATTTTATTTTCAAAAACCTTTTTCTAAACTTTACTTTAATATTTACTTAACATGGTTTTTTGTTTATAACTCAGTGCGTTCCTAGCCAGATTGTGGAGTTTCTACCGCAGTACAAGTTGCCTGTTATGCTCAGGTTCAACAGAAAGGAGTACCGCGGGAATAGGAGGATGAAGACCCAGACGCCGAAGGGTTTTCAGCAGTTTCTCATTGCTGAGGAACACGGGGTTGGGACACACTCTGCTTAGAGCTGGTCAACGATGTCGGGCACGTAGTTTTAAATGTTACAGTTCTTCCCTATTAATATAATTAGTTGTTTTGCCAGGATTAAATCCAAATATTTATATTAAACAAGTTAATTCGTATTCAGACCAATATTTATATTTTCATCTTTTGATATTTAATATTTAGTTTATAATCTTTTTGTTAGCTATGTTATTATAACGGTATTCAATCTTTAATATTTAACCTAACATACACACAATGTTTTAATAGTAATATCAGTAAAAAACAAAAAAAATTATTGTGTATTGTTTCGATCAATATGAAACTAGCAAATTGTTGTTGCGAAATTTGTTTTTAAATAAACTTGAATTGTTGACCGATTGCTTAGTTGGCTAAAATTGTTAAGCCCATGTAAGGATGCGACGTCGGTAAGGGGTCAACACTATGTCGCTTAATCCGACTTTGGTGCGACATTACACACTTCGAGGAGGACTCCACAATGGTCCAAAATGACGTTGTTTTGAAATGGGTATAAACTGGGGGACCCTAACAATCAGTTCAACCATTTATTCCCAAGTTTCCTGCAAATTCCAATAGTGTCCAGTTCCTCCCTTCTCTTCTCTCTTGGAAAAATGTATGGTTTTTCTAATCTTCTAACACCTAAGTTTTGTAATTCTTACTTTACAAAGTTTGATCTATGGTCTGTGAATTTGTTTTGGATTTTTTCTTATCTAGTTTTGTCTCATATGAGAGTGTGAAATTTCCTTGACTATAAAAGTTGGTACAATGTTTTAGTATGTCTCCAAAGGGTTTTTGTGTAATCTGATGCTGATAAAACTTCATTTTTTTTAATTTTAAGTGTTTCTTCCCGTAGTTTCCTCTGATATTTGCGATGTTTGTATGCTGTCTATCATCACTCTGTTCATCCGATAAGAGCATGACGTCGCATATTCATTTTTCCATTAGGTTATTCTTCAATTTGTGACGTCACATCTATCTCGGTATGACCTTAGGTATGACAAAAAATTTACCGACATCACATTATGGCTTCTAAGTGTACAATGATTTTGCATATGCAATTTTGGTCTTGGGCCATTCATGTGTTCGGCTTTACCGACAATTATGTGAATTCGCAGGTACATGTCGACCAACTCACTGCTTTGGGCCGACATGCACCTGCAACGGCATTACCGACGTCGCTCGTTGTATTCCATGGGGCAGTTCTCACTTAAAATTTTCACTTTTGATGTATGACTAATGGCATACAAACAACCATCTAATCCGCCTTTTTTCCAGGTCTTTTGCCAATGTACATATATGTTTACTAGCTAACACATCTTCAAAATTTATAACTAATAATTTTTGGTTTTCATGCAGTTTACAACACAACAGAGCAACCCAGCGACTGTTTTCTTTGACCTTGATCATCATACGATGGTTATTAATATCCCACGTTTCTATTGCACTCTGAAACAGTAGAACTTTATAAAAAAAATTATAAATGATTTTATAAACCATTTTATAATCCTATGATTAAAAACCATTGAACAAAGGGTGTACTGGACGTGTACAAAAGAGGAGAGGATTTCTAGGGTGTTTGTAGCACAATAATTTCTAGCTACTGCAGTGCCTAATTGTCCTTTTACATTTACCTAAACTAATCATGATGACGGGATATTAGGAGGAGAGAGATGCCGAAACAGGGAAAAGCGCACAACCACCATTTTCTTTTTTCATTCTTTTCTATAGCGTCAAATTCTTTAGTTTAACTTATCTTTTATATATATGCTACTTCGATAGTCAATGGCAACACATGTCGCAACCTTTTAAAACAACATGTGCGATTATTTACTTCTTTTTTTAACTTTTTAGTTCAGGTCATATAATAACTAAGGTAAAAAAGAAATTACTTACCTTATTTTTTAATAGTCGGAGTAAATAATATCTTTTACTTCAAAACTAGCGAAATACCATCCCGCATTGCGCGATATTATAATTAAAATATTAGAATGTATATTTTGTATCTTACATTTAAATTTAAAATAAAGTTTATTTAAAATTTTAAACTTTAGTCATCTAAGTAAAATTATATGGGTTATAAAGTGAAATAATTAATTTACATAGAAATCGTTAAATAATGAATACAATAAAAACTGATTATTTTTATAATATTTCATTAAAATTTTAAAAATTAATTATTTTTATGTTGAGATTCATTTTAAAAAGTTTTCATAATTGTGTGTATCTCATTGCAATAAATAAAAATAAAATTTAGGTTTAATTAGTCTCACTAATTATAAAATGTCCTCATTTAACACTTAGTTGATCTAAAACAAAAAAATTCATATATATATATATATATTATATTTACAATATGTATACATATTTCTATCAAAAGTGCCCTATCATTTTATAGAAACATCCAAATATTTTGTTATTTCAGATTATGTGTTTAATTGGATTTTATTTAGTAATATATATATACAGTTTGAGATATTTATGGTTTTGAATATATCTTTAGAATATATATTTTAACAAGTTATAAATAATTATATATAGTAAATAATTAAAATCAGTAACATATTATAATATTAGTATGTTATTTTTGGACAAATTTGGTTTTATTTAGTCAAAATGACTTCAATATCCCTGGTTGATAGCACCAAGCAAATAATTTCTATTATATGGTGCTTAAGTATACTATTTCATTTTAAAAAATTTAAAAGTAATTATTTATATGTTGATATTAATTTTAAAATGTTATTATAATTATGTTTATCTCATTGAAATGAATAAAAATAAAAATCAAATGACCTAATTGGTCTCACTAATTATAAAATGTCCTCATTTAACAGTTCATCTTTTTAAAACAAAACTTTGTCATTTATAATAAATAAATAATTTGTATACATATTTCTATCAAAAGTACCATATCATTTTATAAAAAAATCCGAATATTTTTTTATTTCAGATTATGTGTTTAATTAGGTTTTCTTTAGTAATATTCATATATATATATGAGATATTTATGATTTTAAATATATCTTTAGAAGTTATATATTTTAACAAGTTCTTGTTGATTATATATAGTAAACAATTAAAATCAGTAACATATTATAATATTAGTATGTTATTTTTGGACAAATTTGGTTTAGGAAAGTCGAAATGACTTGAATATTCAGGGTTGACAGCACCAGACAAACAATTTCTATTATATGGTGTTTGGGAATAATTGGGTTTCTTTGATAATATATATAGTATGAGATATTTATGATTTTAAATATATATTTAAAAGTTATATATTTTAACAAGTTATGATTGATTATATATCGTAAAGAATTAAAATCAGTAACATATTATACTATTAGTATGTTATTTTTGGACAAATTTGGTTAAGATTAGTCAAAATGACTTGAATATCCCCGGTTGACAGCACCAAACAATCAATTTCTATTATATGGTGCTTGGGAATTATGTGTTTAATTGGGTTTTCTTTAGTGTTATATATATAATGAGATATTTATGGTTTTAAATCAATCTTTAGAAATTATATATTTTAACAACTTATGATTGATTATATATTAAAGAATTAAAATCAATAACATATTATAATATTAGTATGTTATTTTTGGACACATTTGGTTTAGTTTAGTCAAAATGACTTGAATATCCCTGTTTGACAGTACCAAACAAATAATTTCTATTATATGGTGTTTGGAAAAATCGAGGTAAAAGAACTTTTTACCTATGTTATTTGATGTTAGCAAAAAATTGAGATAAAAAGGGGTAAAGTTATAGGTCATTTTTCTTGTAGTATAAAATCTACTAATCAGCTCTGCGCAAGTTATATAGCATGAAATAATTTTAAAAAGATACATTGAAACGTTGTTTTTAACAAAATGAGACTATCACTTAATTTAATTATCTTCTTCAGAAACTTTTCTCTGTTTTGATTCTTAATTTTTGTTCTTCAGCCACAATTCAATTCAATAAAAAATTTCTGAAGCACTCCTATTCCATGCTACACACATTCCAAACTGTGGCTAAGTATTCCCGAACAAGATCAATACCTTCGCATTAGTCCACGCGCCCAATTTTTCTTCCTAAACCACCACTCTTGTGTCCAAAATAGCGAATATGATAGGGTCTTTAATTAAATACCCTTTCCTTTAAAGAAAACCTGGCCATCTCATGAAATTGAAACATTGAATTAAACTAACTTAAATCATAGTTTGTATTCACGTTCATGGATGCTACAAATTTGCAAAGCATTTCAGATTTATTTTTAAGTTCACTCCCTAACTTATTTTTTCAGTTTTGAGTTTCTTTTGAGTTTTATAGGTAGGTAGTTTGTTAAGTTAGCTGATTTGGTAGTTATAGCAGTCGGTTAGATGAAGATTCCAGAAGGTAGGTTATCAGGTTTCTTTGCCTATGTAAGCTCATGTACAGCCTGTTCAAAGTTCATAGATTTATTATTGGAAATTCCTAAAACTTCCTCTCCCTATTTGTTAGAATAAGTCAATGATGTGTGCGATTAGTGTTGTTTATTTGGGGTATTGAATTGAGTTTTTATGACAATAATGTGCACTTTAGGTGTGTTTTCCGTGCATAATTGATGATTGGAGAATTTTCACTACCACATGATAGACCCTCTGGCACTGGGTTTTTTTTGCCCCAGCACCAGTTTTTCGAGGTCCGAAAAATCGGTGGCCAAGTTGCCGGTGAAAATATTTCACCAGTTTTGTGAAAACAGGTACCACCGTTTTTTCTGAAAATTGGTGCCCACGTAGGCGACGAAAAGATTTCACCAGTTTTGGGAAGACCGGTACCACCGGTTTTAAAAAATTGGTGCCCACGTAGGCGACGAAAAGTTTAGCACCGATCAGAAAAACCGGGGCTAGGGGTTGAAACGGTTATTGTGACGGCACCAGTTTTAATTTTTTGGCACCGGGTTTATCACACTGGTGTTAGGGGGATATTTGTTATTGTTTGTGGCACCAGTTTATAGGTTTTGGCACCGGTGTTATAACACCGTTACAATTTTGAGCGCACCGGTTAAAAATCTGGCACCGGTTTTTAGTTTTCAATTGTTATTAAGCGCTGACCGCAGTTGCCCGCAACTGATCTATTTTCTTAATTTGGCAAAAAGAGATACGGAATTGGGCGCTGTCCGCAGCTGCAGCTGCTTTATTATTTCAATTTTGGAATAATAAAACTAGAATTGGGCGCTGACCGCAGATCCACGCAGCTGCTTTAGGAGTTCGATTTGGGCAGCACAACACTCGAATTGGGAGCTGACCGCAACTTTGTCTGCCTCTCTAATACTTCACTAAAAACAGTGGAACAATCCTAGGATGATTATATGGACCCATCTAGCTACAACAACAAACGTTTCCACAAATTCATGATTTTCAGCCAAAATGCAATAAATCGGTGCACCAATTTATACTACACAATTTCCCAACAATAACAATTCATCGGTCGTAAACAACAATCTTGTACGAAGAGGGCATTGAATATGATCAAATGTACGTTAACTATGTAATGGAGTAGAGGAACGTGGTCAACGGTGGTGACAGAACCTACATAAGATACGAGAACATAACGTTTCATAGAGATGTGTATCGAATGTTGGGGATTTACCTTTCATAAAGAGAGATACTAAGTGATGGTATACATATGAACATGAACTTATCCAATGATGGATTCAATTCCCGGTTGACACGCAATTGAGTCATGCAATGGGGTAAAGTTTTTTTGCGAAAATACGAACCTAACTAAGAGCAATGCTGCGTAATTTCTGTTTTCCCAAAAGTGTCCGATCTTCTGAAAAATGCTGAAACGTGTATTAAATTGAATGTTATATGCCACATGTGATGGACTTTACACATTGGAAATAAGTACATAAGAAAACAAACCAGAATTTTGTCAATCCCCTGCACTTCTTTAACTATTTTTTCCATATAATACATGCAATGATATCCACATTCCCAAGTGCTACGCTGAATCTTGTGCTGATACGGAAAGGGACTTGTTTAAACGGTTGCGAACATGAAATTGACATAGGAACTACAATAGTATGAGAAAATACTTACATTGATGTTTATTACATTTCATGTGTAGCCTGGACGGTAGGTTTTACTCTGATCTGAGTTGACGTACAGTCGATATTTTTTTACAATCCTACAAGCAAGCCAATTTTTTTGGTCATTATATATAAATACTAAAACATATATAGATCCTAATAGTTTATTCTAGTGTAATTTTTCCAAAGTTGGGAAAAAATTGATCTACTTACGAACGAATCAATTGAAGGCATGTCTTGTTACGTTTGCCAATTTCCCCCGTCATCGAGTCGATGCAATATACTAGTTCATTTTCTGGCACGAACACGATCAGAAACCAATGGATACTACAAAAGTAAACAAGAAAGTAGTTGGTGTGATAATTAATGCTTAAATTGCTAAAAAACCAGAAAAATGCCCGCAGCTGGGTCCAGCTGCTTGGAGAGGTTGAACGGAACTGAAACTGATAATACCTCCATTTAGTTAATCTTGTACATGCATACAACTTACTCACAATTGTAAGGGGAATACATACATCCTTGCTTGTGTGTGGCACATGATTGTTGAAACCTCTTTCGCTGTGAATTCAGCCCTCTGATTGGTTTTTTGGGTAAGGGAATTTGAAGCAGCTGGAATAAACTAGACTTGACATCGATCAACCATCCCATCGCTTAGGTGTCTGTAAATAAAATATTAGAAATGAACAATTTTTATGTAGGATGTATAATAATGTTAGCTTGCATTCCTACGATGTCCATAGATCAAGTTGTGATCCACTAATCCACTCAATTTCGTGTACGTTGTTGAGGTTGGTTGAACAACTCGAGTTTGTCCACAAAAATGGCTACGGAGATGTCATTGGATCCAAACACAGCCGCACTGAAAGGGATGTGGAATACTTTGTTAGGCCCGAAGACTTGGGTGGTTGGACTTACAAATTCACAGATTTGTTGCATAGCCGAATTGCTTTCCTGGTCTTCTGTGACACCCTGCGAGGTACATGTCATTGTAATTATATTTGACAATATGATAAAGTTAATTAATTCTGAAGGGAATAAAATTCAGCAGTCCGTGGGATTTGCAAAGGGCTAATTCAGCAGTCTTACTTACAGTTTGTGGTCAGAAACTGAGTTGTGTGGAGGTGATTCATCGATATCCATCAATGCAATAGTTTTTTTGCTACACACTG
>JAUOBV010056204.1:0-13812 GCA_032360425.1 Rubia occidens
GTTTTGAGGAACAACAGGTAATGGTCATTGAGGAAGGAGAATCTTATATGAAACCCATTATCAGGTACCTTCGAGATGGGATTTTACCAGAAGTGGCAGTAGAAGCAGGAAAGATAAGAT
Source organism: Rubia occidens (assembly GCA_032360425.1). Lineage (NCBI taxonomy): Eukaryota > Viridiplantae > Streptophyta > Magnoliopsida > Gentianales > Rubiaceae > Rubia > Rubia occidens. The sequence continues at coordinate 121 of JAUOBV010056204.1, forward strand.
TGAAAGCTCTAAGATATATGATACATGATGGAATTTATATCAACGAGAAATGTAGCCGCTTCTTTAATGTGTTGCTCTCTACAAAGCGGATAATCTAGGTAGAGAGGTTCATGAAGAAGTATGTGGAAGCCACCAGGGGGCTCGGTCGTTGGAAAGAAGGCTCATTCGAGCTGGGTATTATTGGCCTTTGATGTTCAATGATGCCAGCATGTACATCCATGCTTGCCATTAATGTCAGAAGTATGCGCCAATCACCCCTATTTCTCCGAAGGAAATGATGAATATTCATAATTTGTGTTTTTTGATAAGTGGGGAATTAATCTCGTGGAACCCTTTCTGGAGGCTCCAAGGAGGTTTAGATATCTTATTTTTGCTATTGACTACTTTACAAAGTGGGTCGAAGAAGAGCCGTTGGCGAACATGAAGGGAAAGTCAGTAATCGCATTCTGTTGGAAGAACATAATCTGTCACTTTGGTATTTCGAGGACTATCATAACTAACAATGGGACGTAGTTTACCCACGATCCTTTTAAAGGATGGTATGAGGAGTATGAGATCCAAAAGAAGGTGGCAGTTTTTTACCATCCCTAAGCAAAGGGCCAAGTTGAGGTTACTAATCGTACCATCATTAATGGAATACGATCTAGACTCGAAGGGACTGGAGGAAATTGGATACTAGAGCTACCTAGTGTCTTGTGGATATATCGGACAGCTAAATCTTCCGCAACGGGAGAAACACCATGTAGATTGGTATATGGTTTTGAGGCTAAGATCTCGGCAGAAATGTGGGTGCCAAGCCCAAGGGTGATATCCATTATGAAAGGATAAATGAATGAAGAAAACCGTCGCATGGATCTCGAATTGGTGAAAGAGAAACATGAACTGGCATCCTTACAGAATGCAAAGGTTAAAGAAAAATTACAAGGTATTATAACCAGAGGGTTCGAAAGGTCCAGTCTGTTCCCGAGGATTTAGTGATGAGGAAAAATGAGAAGAGTAGGTGGGGTCCCAAGGGAAATTTATCTGTAAATTGGGAAGGGTCTTACAAGGTTGTGGAAGCATACCCAGGAGGTAGTTATACCCTCGAAACTATGGATGGCGGTTAGGTTCCAAGGTGATGGAATATTTTTACCTTCGCAGGTATCATCAGCTCTAGGAAAGTTGGCTAGAGACTCAAGAGTTTGAAAAATAGCTTACTAAAGAATAGCTATATCCTATGTGCCCCAGTGAAGACATTCTGTTGTTTGTTCAAGTCTTACACGCCATGCGCTGCATTTCTGGTCATTTTTATCTTAAATTCATACTTTGTGCGCTGAAACTAATGGAATGAAATTTGTATACCCCGCATTGCATTTCTTGTAATTGATATCTCAGATTCGTACGTTGTGCACTACGACTGATGGAATAAAATTTGTATTCCAAGCACTAAATTCCTTGAATGAAACTTGTACACCAAGCACTGCGATTGATTGAATTAATGAAGTTGGTATGCTCTGCGCTGCGTTTCTTGTAACTTCATTCAATCAGTCGCAGAGCCTGGCATACGAGTATGAGATATCGTAGGCCAAGCGCTGTGGGCCCACGACTGATTAAATGAAGCTCGTACGCCAAGCACTGCGATTTATTGAATGAAGTTGGTATGCTCCGCGCTGCATTTCTCGTAATCGACATCTCAAACTCGTACACCAGGCGTTGCGACTGATTGAATGAAGTTTGTACGCCAAGTGCTGCGATTAATTGAATGAAGTTTGTATGTCGTGCGCTGCATACGAGCTTTTATTACTCTTATATGGAATGCAATACGCTGCCAATTATTTCTATGTAACAAGCAAGACAATGCTAGAACTTTCGCATAGTTTAAGAAGCATGGAAAGAATTCTAATATCTCGATAGTTGAACTTTGTTTATGTCGTAAATGATTAAGTTGAAGTAAAACATCTCGATATTCTTTAAAACTCGAGGAGGAAAATGAATAAGAATAAAGATAAGTATATTAGAAATATCATAAATTACAATGATCTCAATATCTATAAGCCCAAAGGCTTTAAGGAATTAAATTTCATAGCTTTTCTTCTAAGTTCTCAACTTCCTCAATTTTGACACATATTGCCCAGTGAAAATCACAACCTTTTTCTTCTTCAGGAAATTTAGAGGGATCAATTGTAGTTTGGGTACGAGGGACGTTTTGTAGTGGGACCCGTTGGGTCATCATCTTCCAGGTCATTAATTCAGGAGTCCTCAGTCCCGCGAGCACTTCTTTTACTGTCATTATCTTTTGTCTTCCCAAAGTTTTAGTTGGATGTACGAGTCCTCGAGGGCTTACAAGTATTAACATTCTTCTTAACCTTCAAAGTCCCAGCTGAAGAAGCTCTCGACCCTCATATGCGAGGATGTATCCAAGGAATTTTTTTAGCTAATTTGCTATAGCCTGATACGCCACTTTTTCAAGAGAAGTCCCGTCGATAAAAAAGTTGTGGTTAATGATCTAATTATCTGCCTTTTTAACCAGAAAATTGGGAATATCAATAATAAGCTTTGGGTGAAGAACACCATGATACAATCTGTGGACACAAAGACTTTCAACATAGACCTTGAGGGTGGAGTGTAACTCCTTATTTTCTCCTTCAAGACAAGAATTCGCAGTAGCTAGAGACTCGACCAGTGTGGAATTTCTATCTAGGGCTTCAATTTTTTTGGCTAAACCTTCAGTTAGTCTACTATTCTCATTGAGAACCATTTCATATTGCCGCTCCTCCTCGCCACTTGAGCCTTAAATTTATAGGCTTCTGTTTGGCTACTATCAAGGCGAGCCTGAACTATTGGCAACCTCTTAGTGTCTGCAAGACATCAAGAAAGGGATAAAAATTGGCACTTTATATCATGTATGGTATCTTGATAAATTCTCTCAGAAGGATTGTTTTCATCAACAACTTTGAGGATACGAACCCATTATACTTATTTGCCTTAAGATCCCTCAAAAGGCTCTGTATTAAAGGATGATAGCCACTCTGCCCAAACTTTAGCTCTATATTCTTCTTATAAAGTTCTTTTAAAACCTTTTGCATTGAGGGGTGGCTGTTATCATGCCAAGAGTCTAACTCTGTGTTGCATTTGTCCAAGTCCAATATCATCTTCATCATATACCCCATAGCGTTATCAAATTCTGCTTTAGTTTTAAAGAGTTCCTAGCAGGCGACTTGTATTTACTTCTTTAGAACATTAAGCTACGAAAACAAGGAAATAACCAAATTAAAGGAAATAAATATGTCTCATTAACAAGAGAATATTTGAGGAAAATTACAGTTACCCTACCATAGATGAATTTTCTCCTTTTTCAGTAACGACATGGGTTGCTTTATTAGAGGTATTATTCTCTCTATCTCTAACCACCTCGTGCCCTTCCTCCTCAGTTGAAGGCCTCTCGAGCGGAAAAACACGAAGACCTTCTACAGTATAAAGCCACTTTGAAGACTTCAAGAAGTCTAGAAAGGCAAAATTATGAGCCTCATCTTTGATGGCTTCGTCCCACTTTTTGGTCAGGTCATTACTGACATCCTCAGGAATGAGTAGCGACTCTAAGAACTTGACTTTCTCAGCAGGAAAGACATGATTAAGCTCTGGTAGAATCTAACCATTGATCAGGGAGTTGCAACCTAGATCCTTCTCCATCCCGAGAAGGTCATAGAATAGGCCATAGACCTTTGGTGATTTCATTAATTTATCTTTGAAGGCCTCAAGCAAGGATGATTGAGCCTCGTGACCGCTAATCTTTTTAGCTCCGTCTTTTCAAGAACAAGATTTTCTTTCTCCTTCCCGAGACTGGTAATGCTCTTCTTCTCCTCCTCGAGTTCTTTCCTTAAGAGGATCAGCCCAACATCCTTCTCTTAGGCTTAAAGGTTGTTTTGATCGACCTTCTTATTAAATTTCTCTTGTTTGGCACTCACCAATGCCAAGAAGGAGGAAAGGGAGGGGTGAGCTGACTCGAATTGCTGGGGTACCTGATATGAAAAAAAAAGAAGATGAGAAAAGGGAAGGTAAAATATAAGACAAGTTCTAGGATGTTAACAAACCTCACAATCATCAGCTAGGATCCCTAAAATTGTCTTATCAAAGATAAAACCATTTGAGAGGTTTGAAAGAGCTGTAGTTGAAGGTGAAGTAGGAATTTGAGAGGTGTGATAATTTCTCCCCTTCTTATTCTCAAAATTTGAGGAAGGATCCTCCAAAACCTTCCTTTTGAGCTTGTTTTCAGTGGTTTGCGTGCTCTGACCCTTGGTGGGGGGTATTTGACACAACCTGAGAAGGGTTGCCAATGTTGCCTTTGATGCATCGACCACCTTTCTTCAAAGCGTCACCAAGACCCACTGCAAGTAAAAATATAGAGTTAGAAATAGAAAAATAAAAGAAGATATGCAAAACAGTAAGTTCTATTACCAAGACACCTCTGAGGACTTCCGAAGGGTCAGAATCTCGAGAAGGTATCTCATGAAGGGGGTTCTCGAATGAGCTTCTTGGGGTTCGGTTGTGAATAATTTCCCTCTTTGGTGGCTCTTTGCCGTTTCTTGCCTCCTTTGGAGCCGCCTTCGATAACTAGACGCTATAGCTTTTCTAAACTTCTTGCACTCAAATTTCTGGTAGATGGACATGTTAAAAATTTCAGGAGACCAAATAAAGCCAACGATTGAAGTCTTATTGAGAAATTTTTGTAGGGAATGGATGAGACCAGGAGACAATTCTTAGCATCTTCGAGGTTACCAGGGAAAACATACTTCTATCCCTTCGAGGAATCGACCGCCACAACCTGATTCTACTGGGCAACTTTATACCTTTGGCTGTAGTCGAAGGTAACCCCCTTGTCCTTATCTTTCCATCCTGATGAGTTAGAAGAGATGGTAAAGGTTTTCTACTTCCCTCTTTTACTAGCGAAGGTAATAATAGTATCCCTTTTATTCCCGTTGTAGTTCACATTATACAATGAGTGAAGTAACCTATACTAAGACTTAATCTCAACCTCGTCACATCTCATCATGAACATCATGATAATCACTATTACATTTGGATGGAATTGTGCTGGAATAACTTTTAACTCCTTAAGCAGCTTTGAGAACAAGGAAGAAAAGGGAAAGCAGAGCCCTGAATGGATGTGTTTGAGATAGATGGATGAACTTCCAACTGATAGGTTTAAAGGTGACTCGTCTACCCCCAAAGGTAGTAGATTAACATCTTGAGAGATTCTTTGACCAAAAGGAATTGTAGATAGAAGCTTCGAGATCGGATCTGAGCTTTCTGAAACACCTTTGATATCTCGAGCCCTAGAAGATGTACTCCCATCATTAATAAACTCATCTTCATTAAAAGGGGTTTTTTTTGTCTCCACAGAATGTTCATCTTTCTCGTTCAAAGGAGCCTCATTTTCCTTGTCCTCAAGGAAATTTTTTTCCCTGAGGGAGTCATTTCTGAACTCCTCTTTTTTTTAGAAGGGGCTCATGATGAGACTTCACCTTTAATCACTGGGATCTGAAGTTCTACACTCCCTGTTGTATTTGACCTTCGTAAGGTACCTTTCCCCCAAGCAGGTCGCTTAAGTAATGGGAATTGCTCCGGGGGACATGTCAATAATCACAAACCCATCTGGATTGTAATCTACATGAACAATATCCTCGGATTCTACCCCAGGGATTCCGTCGGAATCCTCCATTTCTTCTTCCATCGAATTTAGATTTTCTATTTCTAGAAATTTGCATGAACCCAGTGACTGAACTGTCTATTCTTCTATGTGAATCTCGCTGGAAAACCTTCTCTCGTTGGAAAGTTTACCAGAAATAGAAGCCATAAAGATACAAATGTAGAAGAGTAAGAAATGGAAAGGAATAAGAGACTTACTGATGAAAAAGAAGAAGTAAAATGATGAGTATGATTGAGAGAGTTTGTACGTTGGTTAGTGCCGCTTCAAATAACCGGAAAATAAGTGAAGGGAAGTTGAGAAAATAGGCAGTTATGAAGGCTAAAACGGTGGTTGGATAATGATTATCTCTCAAAAACCTACAAAGTTGGAAAGGCGTAAGAATATTTGATATCTTTCATAAGAAACTGCCATCCATGCACTTTCCCTGGAAATGAGTGAAACACGCATCCTTGCAATCTCTAAAAAAAGACTAAATGAGAAAACTAAATATCATTTCGAGGCTTGAAGATAGTTATTATGTCTAAGTGACCTCGAGATATCATATTGAGACTCGAATCAAATAATCTCGAGAATGATACTTCGAGCGCCTCTAAACTCGAACCTTTAGGTTGCCACTGGTAAGTTCTCATGAACGCTCTTAGACCTCGAAGGTATCTATAGTTTTCTGGGGGATTTTGATGATAGTCTAACTTAATGAGCCCAAATAAGTTGTTAAGTCTATTTTAGCCCAACAAGAATGAGGGAAATGGTCAAACATAATGGTCGTATTTATGGATACTCAGGAGGTAGAGTTAAAGGTGAACTATTCAGGTATAAATAAAGGTATGTCTACGATTTAGGATTTATTCTCTTTATACGGTATTGAGATGGTTGACTGACTTAAGCATCAGAGAGTTTATCACTGGAAAACTCCAGGGCTTGTTTCCTTAGAGATCGTGATCTAGGGATTTGCGGTGCAACTTAGTCGGTTTCGAGAAATATCAGGGCGGTGATTTTATCAATTTTCAAATATGTGTATGATGTGAATTACTGGGGATATGGTTTCTACTGTACCCCAGGGATACCGTATACCAATTGGTATCCTAGTATTATATGGGGGCCCAAATATTTTTTTTTGAAAGTGTGTAATTCATCTTGATTGGTGAGTCTGTCATATTAAGAATTTATACAGTACAATAGGTAGAATACAATGAATATAGACTATCCTATTTATGTATAGTAAAGATACCATGATCAATCACAATAAATTAGGATATATTCTATCACATCCCTTTCAAGCTAAGCCTAGGGTTACAATATACGGAAAGCTTGGAACGAAACAAAACAAAAAGAAAACCAAATAGACCCTCAGTGAAAATATCAGAGACTTGCAAAGAAATTGGAACATGACTCACACAAAGCTTTCCAGAAGAAACTAATACATGAACAAAATGGTAGTCGATGTCGATGTGCTTGACTCGCTTATGAGCAATAAGATTTTGGGTAAGAAAAATGGCACTGTTATTGTCGTAAAGCAGAAGAGGCGGTGAACAAAGAGGTACTCGAAGTTCTTGGAGCAAATTTCCCAACCAAGAAATCTTTGCAGCATTATTTGCCATAGCCTAATGCTCTGACTTACAAATGGATCAAGAAATTGTGGGTTGCTTCTTGGCACTCCAAGAAACAAGACTTCAGCAAAGAAAAATGGCATAGCCATAAGTGGAACGATGAGTCTCAAGGCATCGAGCCCAATCCACATCAGAATAACCTAAAATGGTGAGAGAGCTTGAAGTGGGCTGAAAAGAGAGACCATAATGGAGCATACCACGAACATACCACAAAATGGGAGTCACAGCCTATTAATGATCATCAAGATGTTTCTATACGAATTAAATGACAGAGTTGACCGCAAAGGAAAGATCAGGGCCAGAAATAGTCAAGTAATGCAAGACACTAACAAGCAATCGATACAGCGTAGGGTTTGAGAACTCAGGACTCGAGGAACTCAAAAGTTATGATCCAGTAACAAAAATAGTAGAAACAGGGGCATCATTTTTCATTTCCACACGTTGTAGGATCTCCATAGCATACTTAGCTTGTCCTAAGAACAGTCCTCAAGAGAAGCGAGTCAATTCCAAGCCCAAAAAATAGTGGAGATGACCAACATCCTTGATGGCAAACTCATTATCAGTGCATGATATAAACTGATGAATAAGAGCAAGATCATTGGCCATAAGAATCATGCCATCCACATACACGATAAGTTACATAACCTTTGATCCTTGAAAGAATACGAAGAGAGATGTACCTGTCGAACAACACATAAAACCTAATCAGCATAGGTAGGAGCTAAAGCGATAAAACCATGCCTGAGGTGCCTGTTTAAGACCATAAATCCCCTTTCAAAGAAAACAAACATGATCAGGATTTATAGATCAATGTAACCAAAAGGCTGCTTCATATAGAAAGGTGCATTAAGAAGACCGTTGAGGAATGCATCCTTAACGTCCAACTGATGAATAAGGCTAACAGAAACTAGTTTCCAGGAAAAGAATAATCTGAATAGTGGAAGCCTTGACAACGGGATTAAAGGTATGAGTGAAATAGAAGCCCAGAAGCTGAGCGAAGCCCTAAGATATAAGACTAGCCTTGTATCGATCAATAATACCATCAGGACGATGCTTGAGGCTATAATGTTGACACCAGTGAGAGGAGGAACAAGATCCCAAGTACGCTACTGCTGAAGAGCCCAAATTTCTTCATCCATAGTTTTGACCCAAAGAGAATCCTTAAAGGCAGAGTAAAAACCACACGGTTTACTCTGAGCCAGTATCGTTGCAAGAAATCCAGTGACTATGTAATCTGAAAAATCCTTCTATGTACGGGTATCTGTCTGAGATTGAGTTATCATGTGATAACTCGGTCTTGGTGGAGAAAACAGTGGAGAGAGGCAAGAAGAAATTTCCAGAGGAGTATTCATGGGCGATGAGACCAGGTGAACTCGCATGAGAAGAAGATGGCGAACTCATATGCGGTGGAGTGGGCGAACTTACATGCGATGGAACTGATGGTGAAGCGGCAACAAGAGCTTCCAATTCTGGATCAAGGAAGACTGAGACATCCAGAGATTCCTATGCAATAGATGGAGCATCAGTGGCAACTCGAAATGAGGTTTCATCAAAACGGGCATGGCGAGTGAAATAAATATTTTAAGCAACTAGATCTAGACAACAAAACCCTTTGTATTAAGCACTGTATCTGATAAAAATACACGGTGTACTTGCGGGGCCAAATTTTAGGGAGCAAATGGTTGAATGAAAGGAAACACTCGACATTCGAAAGGATGAAAATTTGAGAAGTCTGGGTGATTCCCAAAAACCAGGAAAAATGGCGAGACACTGTGAAGAACAGGCGTTGGAAGCCTATTAATATTGTAAGTTGAGGTGACAAACGCTGCATCCCAATATGAAAGTGGCAAGTGAGAATTAAAAAGCATATAAAGCCCATTTCTATGACATGATGATGTTTGAGTTTGGCTCTACCAATTTGAATAGGTGTAGACAGACAAGATATCTGATGCAAAATCCCTTTATCAGAAAAATGAGGTATGAGTAGCTTGTTTGTGAATTCAGTTCCACCATCGCTTTGAAACACCGTAACAGGACAAGAAAATTAATTTTCCACAAGTTTTTGAAAGTGTATAAAGGTGTCAAAGAAATCCGATTTTCATTTCAAGGGATAAAACTAGGTAAATCTTGAACAATCATCCACAAATATAGCATAATATGAAAAACCACTCTCAGATAAAATCGGAGCAGGACCCCACAAATCACAATGTATCAAAGTAAGTTAAGATTGTTCCCGTCGGAGATTGTCCACGAATGAAAGACTTTTACCCTTAGCCATTTCACATGGTGAACAAAGTGAGGGTTTAGACAACATAGAAGTGACCTTAACAAGGTTCAGCTTATTCAATAACGAAATAACTGAAAAATGAGTATGGCCTAATCTACTATGCCAAATCTCAAAAGAAGCTTTATGAGTATTATTCTGAACATATGCAACACCACCCCGTTCTAGCACATATAAACCATGCTCACATCACCCTTGGCCCATTACCTCCTTTGTGGCTTGCTTCTATATTACAAACAAGGTCTCATCAAAACAGATTACTGCATTCAAGCCTCTGGTCAATTTACTAATGGAAAGAAGATTTTTTGTAACATCTGAAACAACCAAAACTTCATTCAATAATAAGTCACGAGAAAATCGATGATTTCCAATATGAATAGTTGAAATAGGATAACCATTAGCAACAGTAACAGAACGATTACTCGTATGAGGAACAACACTGTCAAGGCCATAAGGTGAAGAGACCATGTAATTTGTGTGCACTAGAATCCAAATACCAATTAGAGACAGTGGTATTCTCCAAAGAAACCAGCCACTAGAAAGCATCAGCAAGATTGGCAGAGTCTATCTGACGAGCACCAAATGAAAACCTGGAACAGTAAGGAGCTACATGGCCAAAGTGACTGAAAAGTTGACACTTAGGGTTCTAACGTTTCTTATTCCCAAAATTGAAACGATTACTGGGACCTGTTTCGTCATAACCGCCGCTACGATAGCGCGCGGTGATCGACGGCCCACGGGGCAGCACGTGAAAGTCACGTGCCCAGGGCTCACGCGTACTAGTTTCACGCCCAGATCTGTAATTGTAAAAACCTAGAGCAGAGTTTGACGCATAATAGAAAGCCATGGAATTTGATTGAGTGTCTGTAGATGAACCCGTCTGATGGAAAATTTCATGGCTGCGAGCACGGGCAATAACGTCAGCGTACATCGACAAAGGGTTTTGAGCGAGTTGCACGCTTATGAATTATGAGAATCCCGACCCCAAAGCTCAAAGAAAAACCATTACTTGATTCTTGACCGAGACTTGAGCTCCAACAGAGGCGAGATTATCCAAAATCATCTTGAAACGGTGATGAAAATCCAACACCATGTCGGAGCCGCGATGCATGTTGAGGAATTCGTCCCAAAGTTGTAGTTCTCTAGTAGCCGAGACATTGTCAAAAGCCGCTGCTAGAGCATCCCAAATATGTTTGACAGTAGTACAACCTATAGTCTCTAACATGACTTCTTCAGTGAGTGAAGAACGCTAAAGGGCCTGTAGACGTTTGTCCTGAGCAGTATACGATGCCAACTTAAGAGTTGAATAGCCGAAGGAGTCGCCAGAGGGGGCACCCGTAACTGTTGAACCGATGGAAGAAGAGTTTGTTGGTGAAAGACGGGGACATAGCCATCAAGAAATCTGAATAACCATTCAGATTCGAGGAGAACTTGGACTTGTAATTTCCACAGTAAGTAGTGCGTAGAGGTAAGCTTAATTGGAAGCATGTGGATTAGGGTGGTGTAGTTGAGAGGAGTGGAAGCCATTAGGAGAAAAAGAAATCCAAGATTTTGAGGAACTGTAGAAAAACGAAGAACGAGGGTGATTGGGAAGAAAGGTTTCGGGCGGGATTTGGATCACCTGACTGATACCATGAAAGTGTGCAATTCACCTTGATTGGTGAGTCTGTCATATTAAGAATTTATACAATACTATCCTATTTATGTACAGTAAAGATACCATGATCAATCATGATCAATCAGGATATATTCTATCATTTTTACCTTCATTTAAAAAATTAAAATAAATTTTATCGTAAATAATTGTGTAAATGATTTGTGGGATAATGATAATGTATTTGTACAGAGTGGATTTCCTGACACACAGTCTGTCCCTAAACTTATGGAAAGACTACTTTTTTTTACGCTATACACTGCATTTGTTAAATTACATACTCCCTCTGTGCCAGCTGAATTTGCATTTATATATTTTTGACACTATTCTCTATTAAAGTTTGACCACATATTTGAATAACTATATGAACAAAAATATTATCATATATGATATTGTTCAATTCGTCGTAACAAGTAGTTTCTTAATATCAACTTTTTATTTGCCGTTATTATACGTAGGTAAAAATATTAATGGTCTAACATGTTTCTTGAACATCGTGATAGTAATTACAAAGTAAATTCAACCGGGACGAAGGGAGTAGATTATTTTAAACATTTTATATTTATTTAAAATTAAATACTTCTATTTTAAAAATACAAGCAATTTTACATAAAATATATTTATTCAAATTTCCTGTTAAAACAAATTCTAGTTCTGCCCTTGCTGTCACGAATTCCATTTTTATTGTAGTGTTTTGATGGTTGGTATAGCATGAGCAATATTTTTCATTCTACCTATTGCAAATATACATTTTAGAAGACACTGAAAATTATTGTTCCTGCAAAGAGGGAAGATTGCGTTGATTCGCATCCATTTATAAATGCATTGATAGTGAAAAACATGGTCGCATAAAAGAATGGACAATTGCACACCATCTTCGTAGCTATTAAGGCACAAACAACATTCAGAATTATTCAAACTATATTTTTCACAAGTTACAGTTTGGCGATATCTATATTTAATTTGTTAGTGTCCGTAAGCCTTCTTTGGATTTTCCATTACTTCTTGTGCCGCTACTTATCCTTCCATATGCCAGCCTTGCTAATATTGCCAAGAAACAAACTAGCATAACAAAAAATAATAATCGTCATTGCAATGAGAAAGATGATTTGTTACTACAAGAGGGTATTTCGATATTTAAAATTAGTATAAAATATTTTTACGAGCAATGGAAGTGGTTGATCTATGAATAATATATAATGAAAAACATAAGTGGTGATTTAAGATGATTACTAAAAAAAATGCAAACTGCAAATATAGTAAAATATCTCATTAGCATGAGTTACATGCATTAGGTATGTAAAAATATAAATATCCCAAGATTTTTTGTTATTTTTTATAAAGGGAATTCAAGTTAGTTTATTAAGAAATAAATTTAATTGGATTTATTTAAAAATATAAATATTTAGAGTGATTTGTTTTAAAATAACAAGCATATGAAAAAGAATTCAAATTCCTTCTAAATTTGAATCCAACAACTTATATTGATTCGTGAGTTACAATTTTACCATATTAAATAATAACATATTCGGCATATTTTCCACAAGGTTTCCATGTATGACAATTCTTATGCTTATTATTTGCTTATTATTTTCCACATGTATGCGTCATACATGGAAACCATGTGGAAAATATGCCGAATATGTTATTATTTAGTATGAGATAATTAACTATACTCGTGATCGTTGCTTCTGCGGAAAGAAATTTGTCCAAGTTGAAGTTGATTAAGTCGTACCTTCACTCTACCATGACGCAAGATAGATTGAGCGGACTAGCTATGTTATCTATTGAGCATGATTTGGTAAAAGAGATTGATTATAAAATTTTAATTAATGAATTTTCTTCTAAGAAAGTGAGTAGATTTTTATTAGAAAAGTGATTTTTTTGTAAAGTTATGACATATTTCAACGTTGATTTTTTTAATTTAAGAGCCCTTTTTCGTAACTTGCTTCAGGCCTTCGAATTCTTAGGGCTGACCTTACATGTCGGGTATCAATTCTCATACTCATACCCATACCCACCCCCCACCCACTACCACCAAAAATATATCCATACCCATCCAATTGGAAAGGATGCGGGACGGAACTCCACCAAAACCTGCCTCACTGTTAGGGGTGTTCATGGGTCGGGGCGGGTCGGCTGACCCGGTCCAAAATAACCCAAAATTTTGGTCCAAATGGGTCGGGTCGGGTCAAAATTCTCATAGTTTAGGGTCATGGGTCGGGTCGGGTCAGACTGGGTCATGGGTCGGCCCAAATCGACCCAAATTGACCAAAATCATATTAAGAATAGATTTTTTATAATTTGTTTTTAAATGTAATATTGTTTAAATTATAAATAAAATTATGATTGATTTTTATATAATTTAAAATAATAATATTATGTTATATTTAATTATATATTATTCACTTAATAAAGAAAAATACAATTATTTTCATTTTACTTAGTTAGAATACTTTTA
>JAUOBV010056409.1:0-13809 GCA_032360425.1 Rubia occidens
ACCTGACGATCGTGAGAGATATGTTGAGCAAACCAGACATCTCTTTCCATCTTCCAAGGTGGTTTTGTTTCACCCTGTAGCCATTTCACAACCTGCAAAGAGTCAATTTCAACAGTTAATGGTAGAAAATGAGATTGTAGGCAGATTTCTAAGCCCTGAATGCAAGCAGTGAGTTCAGCCTGTGAACAATCTTTCACCTGAGCCATTTTTTTGTTCCCATTATCATAATAAGCCCAACATGATTTCTTATGATAAAACCTGATCTAGGGATTTGTAGAGGGGAAAATGATGCATCAGTGTTAAGTTTGAATCCATGATCAGGAGGCATCCATTTGTACGCCTTTATGATTTTCATTGTAGGGGTTTTGACCTTTGATAAAATACCCATTGTCCTGATTAGCATGCAATCGTCTTTTATTAACTGCGGATGGAAACTGAAAATAGATGAGCAAATTTTGATCATTTCTGTTCTCATTGCTATGTTAGGAAGTTTGGTACCTTCAAAGACAAATTTATTTCTATTTTTCCATAGAACCCAAACAGCCAGATTAGGTAAAACATTTGCAAGATTGTTCTTAGGCTCCGAGAACTCCGAAATCGACCAAAACCATGAAAGTGCATCAAAGATGTGTGTGAAGTGTTTAACAGGAATGGATAGAATGTTGAAAATTTGCTGCCAAAGAAACCTAGCAGCATGACATTTATAAAAGTAGTGATTCATTGAGTCCTCACTTTGACAAAAAAGACACTTAGATGCTAATTTGAAACCAATAGCCTTGAGATTGTCATCAAAAGGCAGACATCTATTGATTAGCTTCCAAACGAAAATGGAGATTTTTGTAGGGATGATAGGATTCCATACCTTTTTCATTGAAGGAAATTCAGCTGCTAAACCTATACAAACTTTATATGCAGAAGAAACTGTAAAAATACCTGTCTTGGCTGGTTTCCAAATGAGGTGATCGTCCCTGTCAAACAGTTGAAGATTTTGCTGCAGCGTAGATTTAATTTCATCACTGAACCCCCAATGCAAATAGGGTCATTAGACTAGCTTTGTTAAGCTGAAATTCAGATATAGTCAAATCGGGAAACAAGATTTCTGATCCAGACCACAGATCACCAAGGAATCCTACCCCTAGCCAGTTGGAGTTCCAAAAGCTCGATGAACCTCTGCCCACCTGAATCATTGTATTTAATTCCGCTAATTCCTGGATTTTCTTTATTCTCTTCCATGGGTCTGAACATCTCAAATGGTTAGGCATTGACCATATTAATGTAGCCCATAGGGTTTTACCCTGTTGTGGTTTCCAATAAAGTTTAAGGGTAAAACTATCTATGATCTTATTGAGGTCTCTAAAGTGAAGGCCATTGCTAGAATATGGCTGACATAGTTTGTGCCATGCTTTCCAATGCCTCCTATGTTCATTTTCCGTGTCCCCCCAAAAGAAATCCCTAAAGATCTTTTCTAACAACTTAATGATGTGTTTTGTTGGTGACATAACACACCATATGTGTTGTGGGATGGCTGTAAGTACATGCTTAATCAGAATAGCCCTACCAGCTATATTTAGGAATTTGTTTGTCCATTTGTTGATCTTTCCTTTTATCCTTTCAAATAGTGGCTGAAAGTATGCATTTTTCTTTCTTCCCGTAAAGATCGGAACACCTAAGTATGTGAAGGGAAATTTCCCTTGACACATGCCTGTGATTCTCCTAATCAAATTGACCCTGCAATTGGTTGTCTTTTTTCCTATATAAAAGGCACTCTTAGAGTAATTGACTAATTGGCCTGGTGCATTTTGGTAATGCTTAAGGAATGAGATCAGATTAGTCATGGATTTTTTAGTGGCTTTGATAAAAATAACCGTGTCGTCCGCATAAGATAGATGGGTTATTTCCGTGACATTAGGAGCTATGTAAAATCTATCTATGTGACCAGCCATGAACATCACCTTTAATCCTCTATTCATGAGCTCTGTAATGAAATTGAAGAGGATAGGGGACAAGGGATCTCCCTGTTTTAGCCCCCTTGAGGCCTTGAAGAAACCATACGGACATCCATTAACTAAAACAGAGAACCAATCTGAAGTTATGTTTCTTAGTATTAAAGCTACAAGATGTCCATGAAATCCATATTTGAGAAGTAATGAATTCAGCATTGGCCAAGAAACTCTATCAAATGCTTTCGACATATCTAACTTAATAACCATGTTTAGACTATGTGCCCTACCTTCAAGCATCCGAACTAACTCCTGCATGACAAGTATATTGTCCGCTATTTCTCGGCCGTGAATGAAAGCCGATTGTTCTGCTGAGATGCACTTGCTAATGATAGGTTTTAGCCTTTCAGATATAACCTTAGAAAAGATCTTGTTAGTGAAATTGGATAGGCTTATTGGTCGGTAATCAGTAAATTGTGTTGGTGTTTCAACTTTAGGGATTAGAGTAATTAGTGTGCTTGTTATATGTTTTGGAATCGGGACTCCACACATATATTCTCTGACAGCCTGTAATAAGTCATTTTTAATTGTTTCCCAAGCAGCCCTAAAAAACTTCCCACTGTACCCGTCTGGCCCTGATACACTATGTTCCCCCAAGCTGAAAACCACTGCTTTGAGTTCTTCTGAAGTTACTAGCCTCAGCAGGGATTCATTATCTACCTCCGTTATAATGCTGGGTATGTATTGAAGGAAGTGAGAAAGGTCTTGTCCTGACTGATCATCATTGATATCAGTTAAAAGATCCTCATAAAACCTAGCCCCCGCAAGTCCTATCTCATCCTGATCAGATATCAACCGATTGTCAGATTTAATCTTATCTATACCAAGCCTAGATCTTCTATCTTTCACTGTGTTATGGAAGAATTTTGTGTTTAAATCCCCTTTTCGCAACCAGTTTAATCTGGATTTTTGTTCCCAGAAGACCTTTTCCTGTTCTAGAGTTAAATTTAAATCTTCATTTGCCAGCAGCAGTAGCTGGGAGTCTAAATGATTAGGGTTTAGGTAAACTTTATGTTCCAGTTCCTGAACCCTAGCTTCCAATATCCTAATATTCCTGAAGATATCCCCAAATTCATTTTTGTTCCATTCTTTAAGAAATTTCTTTAGTCTGATCATTTTAAAAGACAGCCCTAGCATTCCTTGTTGAGTTATAGGCTGATTCCAGTTGTTATGTACCATGTCAAGGAACTGAGGTTTGAGGAGCCACATGTTTTGGAACCTAAAAGCTTTGGGGTAGGATTTACTACTGATCTGGATATCCAGTAAGAGGGGTGTATGATCTGATGAACCTCTACTAAGAATCTGTACCGAGGCATTGGGGTAAGCATTAAACCAGTTATGATTCCCTATAGCTCTGTCTAGCCTTTTAAGAACCTTACCTGTTCCTGACCTGTTGTTCGTCCAAGTGTATGGATTACCAACAGTAAGAATGTCATTAAGGTTGCAAGAGTTATAGAAATCAGCAAAATCATTAATACTGGATAAAGATGGTTGAGAGCTACCTCTGTACTCCGTAATAGATTTAATCACATTGAAGTCCCCTATATGAACTGAGGCCATATCTTTAGACAATCTATCCTGTAAGGCTGTGAATAGTTCTAGTCTCTCACTCCTATCATGCTTTGCATAAATAGCATATATATTGAAAGAATTAGTGAGATTAGGATCTGAGATGTTTATCTGCGTGAACTGATCATGGCTGAACTCTAAAATTCCTATAAGGGGGTTATTCATCAAAATCCATGTTCTAGAATCCAGTGATGCAAAAGCTAGATCAAAGCCGAGTCTTATCCTGTAAGTTTCAAGTTTCTCATGCATTTGTTTTGTTTCAATAATAATCAAGACTGATATGTTATGCATTTTTATTAGCTTTTTCAGTCTATTGAAAGAGCTAATCAATCCTCTAACATTCCAAGCTAGAATCTTAACATTCATGAATAACCTTATTTTTTTTGCCGGCACGAGTAACAATGTTAGGACTTTTGAAAAAGTTCCTAATGTCATTATAGATCTGAGAATTACCTGATTGAAGAAAATTACTATCCTCCAATCCAAGTACCTTGTTACTGTCCTTGTTCCAGAAGGAGTTAGTTTCTGGTGTGTGAGATTCCTGCTGAGGTGCACATATCATCTGTAGATTTTCAACCTCTCTAGTTTCTGGTATGATTTGTGATGAGTGATTCTTCATTCTGTTGATCCCATCTACTGTTGGAGACTGAGTGCTATCAGGGATTACTGGATTGGTGTTATGTTCTTCTTGCTTGGTTTCTTCTTGACTTTCCAAGACTGGTTCTGTATGAGTTTGCCCCTCCTCTGTGGTTTCTTCCTCAACGACCTGCAAGTTGTTAAATTTGTTATTCAGAACTAAACTGAAATGTTTAAATTGATCGGTAATCTTGTTTCTATCAAAATTGAAGGGAATGATAGAATCTTCTCTGCTAGTGAACTTGTGCATTATGTCATCCTTTGCTCTCCAGATTTGTCTCGGCTTGTTATTGCTGCTAGATTGACCTTTGAAAAATGTGGTGTTGAGGTTGTTGGGTACCTGCAATGGAGAGGAAAAAATAGCTGTGCTTTTTGCATAGGTCGTTATCCCTATGGGTTGTGATTAAGGTTAGAAATTGAGGAGCCAGGTTCTGATTTATTAAGTCCCATTAGACTAGGGATCTCAATGCTTTTATCCAGGTCTGCACTTGTATTTCTGTGTGTGTTCCTGAATGTTTTTAGACCCTTTGTCTAGCCCTAGCTGTGTTTCATTAGTCTGTCTGTTTCTCCTGAGGGTTTGAGTTCCTTTTTGTCTAGGAGCTTGCCTAAAAACATAAATTTATGAAAAACTTAAATATCAACAAAAAAATTGAGTTATTTTTTAAAAATAAAAATAAAAATATTATAATATTAATAAATATATAAATTTATTCATATACTGCATTGTGTGTAATTTTCATATAAATATAATAAATTTTTATTAATTATTAAAATTATAAATTATATTTTATTCATCATTTTATTCATAAATTCGTGTATTGGCCCGAGTATTATCTAGTAAGTGAATATTCAAGAAACACTATCAATACTTAGAGAATAGAAAATATTCATTGATTGATGTAATCATGTGGCCAAAATGTATTGTGATGCAGTTCTAGAGTTTAATTATATTAATTCTAGATGAGGCATGTTACTTTTTGCATATTTACATACATAAGTTTACATTGCACATTATTATTTTCAAATGCACATTATGTTGTGGACAATTGCACTTATATCCTTTGTCTCATTTCAAACTTCGCACTTTACTTTTTGATATTATTCACTATCTAATATAATATTAAATAATTTAGAATCAGGTTAAGAAATGAATAACTTTTCTGATTGGTTTTGTATATATCTTTTTCCATATCTGATTCTGCCATGTATACCCTTTGTACGCACTATATATATATATATATGAATACACACATTCACAATCATTTGGGGGTTTTACATTCTATCATGGTATAAGACAGGTTTCTCTAAAATTCCTGGTCTTTCTTCTTCGTTGTCGTTTTCTTCCTCGCACTAGCGCCGAGACAAACGTCGACTGCCAATTACAAGCTTGTTGTGTGATTGGTCCATTCTGTGTCTTTGTTAGTGGTGTGGACTATTCTTTTTTTTAAATTGTTTTTTAAAAATACTTTTTAGACGATACTGACCGCTGCCCACCGCCGGCCGTCAGCCGCCTACTGTTCGCTGCTTCGCCAATCGCAGTCCTCGTCTTCCGCTTGAGTTTTCTTAGATTTTCCGCCGATCAAGCATCACCGCCAGTCATCCAGTCCAGCTCCAGAGATCGCTCTTCTCGTCGTCTTTCACTGTTTCCCAAAGTTGAGATTCACCGGTGTCGTCCGATCTGGCCGATCTTCTTTGTCTTCATCGGCATCAGTTTTATCTTGACCGATTAGCTCCTTCTCCATTTCTCTCCATCTACCTTCCTATTTGCTCAGTCGAGCGACCGTTTTCTTTTTCCGGAGCGACTTCGTGCTACTGCCATGAGATTCACGCACCAGCCAGCATCAACTGACATGTGTGTATCACGCGCTTGACTTGGACACACTCTCCACTTTCTGGCACGTGTGCTTTCATGCGCCAAGCTTTGCCTCTTTCTACTTTTGTGCGCCACGCGCTGTCCTTCCCAACAGACTTACCTATTGTTCTAATTTATGTATATTATTATTCTTATGGCTTCTCTTGATCAACCACGATGCAAATGGTGTTATGTTCCAGGGCATGTTGCTTCCTTTTGCTCTAAATTACATTGTGAATGGTACCAATTATAGTGTAAGAAATTTGGTCATGATGCCTCTATTTGCTCTCATTTGGTCTCTCGAGTCTCATCTCCTGCATCTCCACCACATACTCCTCCGCATGTTTACTGAATATATAGCTAATTCTAGCGCAACCAACCACATGACCTCTTCTCAGTTTGCTCTTAAGCATGTGACTCCCTATTCTAGTAACAAACGTGTTATTTTCAGAAATGGTTATGCTCTTCCATACGCATGTTGCCCACTCTCGGGTCTCTGATTCCCTACCATTGTCTGAATGGACAGTCGATTAGCAAGTTGACTCGCGATATAAATTTTGTTATTTTCTTTGATGCTTCTTCTTTCACCATTTCAAACAAGTTTACCAGAGATGTTATTGACAATGGTCATCATGATGGTGGATTATATGTTTTGGGTTATGGTGGTGCTGCTTTATCTGTTTTTGTTGCATCAAGTGCTTCTAAAGTATCTTTTGAACTTTGGCATAGTAAATTGGGTTATGTGTCTCACAACATCATTTCATCTTTGAGGAAGTCTGGATGTTTGTCAGTTACTAGGTAGTTGCTTAAGCCTCATTTATGTACTTCTTGTGAGATGGCTAAAGGAAAGCATCTTTCCTTTAATGAAAATTTAAAACACACACCGCGCATACTTGATTTAGTTCATTGTGACCTATGAGGACCTTCACATGTTGTCTCTCGTACCGAGTACCTTTGTTATATAATTTTTATTGATGATCACTCTCGGTTTACTTGGTTATATCCTCTACAAAGCAAGTCTGATTTTGTGGAGGCTTATATGTAATTCGAAATTTTTGTTGAAAATCTGTTCTCTACCACCATTAAAGTTTTTTCAAAGTGATGGTGGAATCGAATTTGTGAATCATCGCATGTGATCTCATTTTCATCCAAGGGCATTCATCATCAGCTTTCATGCCCTTACACTCCAGAGCAAAATGGTCATGCAGTTAGGAAGCATCGTCATAATACAGATGCTAGCTTATCGATGTTCTATCATTCTGGTCTTCATCAATCATTTTGGTATGATTCTTTTTTCCACTCTAGTCCACATCATTAATAGACTGCCCATTCCGGTTTTATCTGGTCAGTCTTCCCTCTCCATTATTTTTGGTACTACACCAGACTACTCCAATTTCCATCCATTTGGTTGTCATGTTTTTTTCTTACTTGAGGACATATGTTGCGCATAAATTGGCACCTCGGAGTCTGTCTTGTATATTTTTGGGTTACAGTTCACAGTACAAGGGTTACAGATGTTTTGATCCTCACGTTTATCATTTTTATGAAAAGATAAACGTTTCCCTTTAGCCTTTTCACAGGTTTCACAAAGGGTGGGTTAGGCAAAACCGAAGAGACAACTAAGGATCCAAAAGCTCGCAAACCAGAAATAACAGAATGTGGTACATGACCAAGTCTAGCATGCCAGATTTCAAAAGATGCACGTGACTTATTTGATTCCATAGTAGGTAACAAAGCAATTGCACCATAGTCTAATACATAAAGCCCATTTTCATTGTAACTGTGACCCAAGGTTTCAATAGTAATTTTATGCCGAATAGTAAATAAGTGATCATCAAAGCAAACAACATTTAAATCCCGAGTTAATTTGCTAATCGAAAGCAAATTTTTAGTGATGTCAGGCACAATGAGCACATTATAAAGAGACAGGGATTTAGAATTTTGAGAATTACCTACATGAGTGATAGGTAGTTGAGAACCATTACCAACAGATACTCTGGAAGAGCCATGATAATATGTGACACGATCAATAGCAGCAGCAGACGATGCTATATGTTTTGTGGCACCAGAATCTACAATCCACTTAGAGCCATCTTATCGTTGATGATGAGAAAAACCAGTGAATCTTGAAGTATCACTTCGTCGAGAAGTAAAATGAGCCATATGAATAAGAGCGAAAAAGAAATGGAAAAATGCTGCCTCAAAAGCATCAGACGCGTGGATTCACGTGCTACAAGAAGAGCACGCGCGTGTAACTTACGTGCGCGTGTGGATGACGAGCTGATATGGCGCACGAGTGGTAGCATGCTCGAGTGAAAGCTTGCGCAATTGGACTGTGGGCACGTCTGGAACACGCGTTTGAAGACAAGTTTGGTCGTTGCATCCGCAAGTTCGGTGATCGATTTGTAAGTTTGGCGACCGTCTGCATCTGCAAGTTTAGGTCAGTAAAAAGCAGAGAAGATCGAAGATAAAAAAAATGCCGCCGAAAGAGGTCGGAGACCATCACCGCTGGAGCTGAATGACGACGATGATCGGAAAGGGCCACCGCTGGAGATGCAGCTAGAGATCGTCGTTGCTGATCTGCTGACCTCGGAGACTAAGATGAAGTCGGTGGAAGATGCGCCTGGAGGACAAATTCTGATGACGAGCAAATTGACTGCCGCTAGGTTGAAAAAGCGAGGTCGGCCGGTGAAGATGAGGTAATCAAAAAATTATCGTCGGAGAATAGAAAAATGCTGAGAAAACTGGAGAGGGGCGCCAAAAATTGGAGGAAGAGATGCTGGAAATGGAGAGCTACCAGAAGAGGCTGCTAGAGATCACCGAAAATACTGGCGAAGGTGCCGGAAGTTGGCCGGAATCAGGCGGTCGTTCTGATCACCGTAAAAATAGAGGAAGGAAGGCGGAGAACAAAATAAAATTAGGGCTCCTATCAGAACTTGCTCTGATACCATGAAAGAATGATTTCCCATGAATGATTATTATTGATTATGAAGAGAATAAATAGAGTACAAAACATAAAGGTAGATAAGTCCTAATATAACTCTTAGACTAGTCAACAAGATAAAATTAAATCTAATCATCTAACTGATTTATTCTGACACAACCATAACTATTTAATAAAGAGAAAGTCTCAAGAAAGGTGGTCTATCCATAACCTTAATGACAGTCCACTGATTTTTTTACCTTAAATGTTGCAATTTTTTTTATAAAATTTAAATACTGTATTCTTAATGTTAAAACAAGTAATAATGTGTATTTGGATGTGAAAACATAAAAATATCGAATATAAAAAAATTATTTTTACTTTCTAAATTTAGTATGTAATTTAACAAATGAAGTGTATAAGTAAAAAAATAAATTGAATTGTCCATAAACTTATGGATTCTGCCTATCAGGAGACTCGCTCTTTAATAAAAGTGTCAATATTACAATCCGTGTTTGACCAAGAGTTTTCAGCCATTGACCCCATCCGAAATAACAAAAATGCCATTTGGGCGAAATGCTGAATTAGAGTGGACAATTTTGCCCTTAATTATGTGGACCCCAGAAAATAGATTTTCGCCCTCTCCTTTACCATTGGCTCAGTGGCCGTCGTCGCCACCCACACACTCACCACCGCTTCATTTACCACCGTCACCGTAACCCTTCACCACTCTGACGTTGTCAGCGTGGATCTCGAACCGAGATCCTCCCAACCCTCAGCCTCTCCCACGTGTTGTAGACCGTGGTAGCAGTACTACTGCTCGAAGAAGAAGAAGAAGAAGAAGCACCAAATTTTGGCTGAAATTTGCCAAGATGGTTAGTTTTGCACTTTCACTGATTATCTAGTGTTATATTGACACTTTCAATTACTAAAAGGTTATATGGAACTTATGTGGTTTATATAGGATTATATAAGAACTTTTCTTTTAGATAAAGAAGAAGAACTTTAATTGTACATCATTAGAAAAAGTCAATCAGATTTTTTTTAAATACAGATTTTAGCTATAATTAGAGATTAATTCATATTCCCATTTCAACATATCTCTATCACGTTCTGTAAAATAGAGAATTTTAGGAAAGAACACATTTTATTCTCGATATTGATAGAGAAAAAATGAAGAGCATTGAAAATTTAAGGCTAATATTATCAATCACATTTAAATAGACATAACGTTGCGGAATGTTTTGATTGATGGTATTTTTCAGTAAACACCGCAAATGACACTAAGTTTGGATGTTGGAACTAACTTTGGTTATGGAATTTGATTTTGGAAGACGTGCGATCCTAATCCTAGTCAACATCTTAGCATTCATTCACACATTTAATCTGGGAATATGTTGTTCTTATAACCCAATTCTTGAAATCTTGTACCTAAACATACTTTAGGTTTGCATTTGAAAATTGATTGGATTTTGTATGAATTTGAATTCGTTGACCAAAATTGATGAGCTACAAATATTATTAAGGTGCATATTGGATCTTAGAATTGGTCACTCAAAACTTCAATTTTTTAACGAAACCCAACAAATCTTGCTTGATTAATTTTTAATTCACTATAAACAGTATTGATCAATCGAGCATCATTAATGTTCATTATTTTGTCCATTGCACCTTTTTTTTAAAATGATTTCAGGTTAAAGCTCTAGGCCTAGTTTTATGAAAGTGTTCAATTCAGCAACTGACTCGGCGTATATCAAGTTTTCGTCACGTTTAGGGAAGAATAACTCCGAGATATATGCGTGGATCTAAAATGGCTATTGGGGAAGATGGGGAGAAACTTTAGTGTAAAAACATGCTTTGGTTGTTTAGTGATAGGAAGGATCTCTTCATAACATGTGGCTGGTCTAATTTTGTTAGTCAATATGACCTAAAGGGAAACGAGTACTTGTACTTTCAATTTAATTATAGGTGATAAACATTTAAAGTTGAAAATTTAAGGTATGTACTAACTCCACATTTTCCATGAAGTTGGTCCTCTTTTACAATTCATTTAAATATAGGATTGTTTTGAAATTGATTCAAATATATGCTAATGTTATGTTATGATCTCATATTCTGATTAGAGTTTCAAAACCGGAAATTCAAATGGTACTAAAATTCTCCTTTCTGATTGATCTTCTCATTTTGTAACCCTGGTCGTTTTATTTTTTAAAAATAATTTTTGATTTCCATACTTTACAGTTTAGAACACGAAAACGTCGTTGAATACAGAAGCTAGGGTGTCTATATGCTTTGCTTATGTGTGACTACACTTCCAATCTCGAAAGTATTGTAGGAAACTATAGTAGCTTACCCAATTTTTTAAAAATTGAAGAGAGTGAAACCTAACAAACTGATAGCTTGGATTTGTGAAGAAGAAAAATATTATTAGCATTGTTTTGACATTGTTTGGAACATTTCATTCATAATCAAAAC
This sequence comes from Rubia occidens, assembly GCA_032360425.1. Lineage (NCBI taxonomy): Eukaryota > Viridiplantae > Streptophyta > Magnoliopsida > Gentianales > Rubiaceae > Rubia > Rubia occidens. The sequence goes on from JAUOBV010056409.1 coordinate 11,456, forward strand.
ATTCATCAGAAAATATCACTCCATAAATGGCAACATTTTCAGCAATCTAGATTTACAAATCTAATGGAATGACCCAGCTTGTGATCATTGTCCTTCTCTCTCCGCACATGTAGTTTTCCTTTAAAAAACCTTGGTTTCATGAGTCTCTTCCTCAACTATATTATCTTATTCTCTTTATTTTGATTTTATTGTATATGTCAAACATGAATGAATTGTTGTCCTCTTCAGCACAGTATTGGAAGATGTAAGAATTTTTTATAAAAAAAAGATATATACGTTGAAAAATAATATTCACCTTCTTTTGTGCAAGATTTATAGTTTTCTCAATATTTATACTTCCCATGTATCTCTATTAGTGTCACCGTAGGTGTAGGTGGTTGGATTCATGTGGAGAAAATAAGTGGATGAAATTGAATGTAGAAAGAAAATAGTAAAATGAGTTGATAAAATTGAAGGAATTTTGTCAAAAGTAAAAAGTGTGCCAATATAGAAGGAAATAACAAAAAAAAAGTGTCCTCCATAAAGAAACAGAGGGAATAGTTCTTGTTGTACTTTTCTCAGTCCCATTAGGTGTTTGGGTTTTTCGTACAATTTTACCATGGTTTAGTTTTCTAGGTTCTTTATTTTACAAAATTCAAAAACTATTTTAGTAAGCTAAACATGAAATGACACAAGAATATCACAAAGTCTTATTTTGGATAGTCTTAATTTTAGGTAAGGTTTTATTGTGCAATTATTATAAGTTTTATATAGGATGAGGTGGTTTTTAAAAACTGCTCAAAAGTAGAGGACTTACTTTGAAAATATAATAACTATATGTCAGTTTTATTTTTAGAAATTAGATTCAGATTCCCTGCTAGTCTTCCCCATTCTTCCTCCAACTGTTTTCCAATCGTCGCCTCAACCGCTCTTTCTCCAATCGGCGTTGGCTCATCCACAGGCGCACATCGAATCCGGTGACGGTGCATCTAGGCGGAGTACAACGATGGTGCATCCAGGCGGCGCACAGAGACGGTGCACAGCGGTGGCGCATCTATGGCGGAGCACAGCTGGATTCGGCAATGTCCCAGCGAATCCGGCGATGATGAGGTTTAATTTCGCTCTTCAATTCTGACAATCTCGTGCTTCAATGTGTTGTTTACAGTGTATTGAGTTTGAATGTCATACCTTGCTGCTTGCTTGTTATTATGTGATGATAATCTATGCTTATTGGTTCTTATGCGATGATGATGATGCATTTTGTTTTATTTTTTTCAAAGGCATATACTGAGATTTAATATTATTTGACAGACTATATGTTTAGCAATGGTTCCCTGGTGTAGTTGTTAGTTGATGAGATGCAAAATGCATGTATTTTCCAAAGCATTTAGCATCTCTTTTGTCACTATTTTGTTGGAAGATTGCTAGATTTAGGTAGGTTTGGGGTTGGATGATCGTTTTCGGTTTTTCATATCTAAATCCTTCTTTTCTTAACCTACTTTGAATCTAATGAGATTGTATCCTCATGAGTGATGTGCTCATCTCTTTTTAGCACATTTGAAACTCATATTTGTAATAGACTTAGCTTTTATGTAAGAATAATGGATGCTTTGTTGGTAAGAAAGTTAGGATGATGATTTAGGAGTTACATCATAAGTCTCTAGTTTAAGGTGTTTTTGGAAGATTTTTTATGATCATGTTCATGATGTGAAATTCAAGAATGAAGATTCACCAGAAGAATAAGGGTTTAGAAGTGAAGACCAATACACTTTAGTAGAAGAAAAGTCCGGATTTGAAGAAGGAAGACCGGTCGACTGAATTGAAGACTGGCCGGCCGACCGGTCGGGTAAGAAGACCGGGCGCGCGGCCCGGGTGCTCAACCGCCCGGCTGGGCTCCCCAAACCGCTGAAGGGAAACAGCTTCAAAACTAAAAATGACCATGCAGCGCTTGATCCCGTGCGGCCTAGCTTTGGGGCCTCATGCGAGCCCGAACGGGTATTTCAGCACACGCACCTTGCTTCCATTTTGAATCTTTTTATACCACAACTTGTACTATAAATATCCCTGATCTTATCTTGATTCTCAACTTTCTCTTGCCCAAAAATTCTCTCCCAAAACCCTAAAAATACTATTATTTCTTCATCTTGTCTCTTATGTTTACCATGGATTTTTGTAGATTTGTTATGGGTTTAGCTAATCTAGGGAAAATATACTCTTGGGAGCAATTGATTAACATTTCTAGTATGAATTTGTGAGATTTCATTTCTCCTATTTTGTGCTTTGATTATCAAGTATATTTTGTGCTTTCTTGTGTAGTTAATGCATGATTTATACTAGGATGATCAACTAGTTGATGATTGTGAGTTAATTATTTG